>WBMZ01005606.1:0-120967 GCA_013400975.1 Atrichornis clamosus
GGTGGGAAAGGGGGGCTGGAGGGGGGGGCCACACGCGAAGTTTTAAAAGTAAACAGAAAAAAAAAATTAAATTGCATAACCTCAAATCTTGCAAAACGCGTGGAGGGAGCAAGTCCCGCGGCCCCAAATCCGCCTGGAAAATAGGAGCGGAGCGGTGCTGGTAATCCCGGTGGGCTGTCACCGGCGGGAGCCGTGTCACCGGGCGCTCTCCCTGCTCCCGGGGTGCACAATAGCGTCATTTTCCAGGTGGCTTCGAGCTCCAAAACCATTTCCCTATATTTACTTTCCGGCCGCATATTTTGTATTTTATTTATTTCGAACTGGCCCTGCCGATCCAGAATTATTTTCCCCAAAACATGCTGGAAGAGTCCAGCTATCCTGAAATGCTTTCTGTGATCCCTACGTGTGTTTACTTCCATCACGGGATTAGCATCTTCCAGTGCTTGATTACAGAGAAATTTCCGTCATTTGGGGTATAAATGGGGCTTATGTAGGAGGAAAAATAAAGCAGCTAAATATACTGGGAACTAACCTTATTTTCTCCCCAAAAATCAGACCCTTCTTCCAAACCGACATGTCATCTCTCCTCTCCTCAAATTTGTGTCCAGGTGGAGCAGAAGGCAGGCACTCCATAGATTATATTCCCTGTTATGTAAAATGCACTTGAATGACAAACTGTAGTTTTCCATGAAACCGGTCAGGATATGGGAGGAACTGCAGGTTTTTTATTTGTTTTGACTGACCATTATATTTTGAACTGGTTTGGGCCACGGCCGTGTTGGTGGTTACATCATGTCATGTGTTGTGTACAGGGTGCTTTGTGCCTCTAAAAATAAGGTGAGGGAAAAGCCTGTTACTCCGAGGTGGGAAAGTCGGGAAGGACTTCAGTGTGCGTCGGTCCCACTGACAACGGTGGATAAAACGTTCTGGGGGGTGGTTAAGGTGTTATATGTGTGTGTGTGTGTGTGTGTGTGTGTGCAGCTGAAGCTCTGCTGTGCTTGGGAATCCAGGGATCTGTTTGTGCATAAGCGTTTTCTCTATAAAACCATATTTGTCCTTTTTATAGCCTTTGTTTTCATGGAGGAACCTCTGATGCTCTTCCCTGCTTTAGCGTAGTCCTCTTGGATTTCCATTCTGGCACGGGAACAGTGACGCTGCTCAGGCTGATTATATATTTTTTTCTTTAATTGAGAAGTCTGCAGCCTTTTATATCAGCGAAGGGGGCAGTGAAACAACCTCGGCCCAGGGGCGGTGAAGGAGGAAGGAACTGGGGAAGCCCCAGTTTGCTGCTGGGACCAGGCTGGGTGCTGGGCTCCCTCCCCGCGGTGCCCGCCCTCGCACACCAGATATGGGCGGCCTGGTTTTTGGCGCGGGAGGGATGGGGATGGTGTTTTTTTCCCTGTAGCCACACTGCCAAGGTAGCACAGCTGTGGAGGGCTTAATGGATTGATATGCTGCAGGAGCAGTTAATTGTGGAACTTGGTTGTGGTACTGTTATAGCTGATTTGTAATGATTTAGCAATGAGGATGACTTGTGTTCCCTCGTCAGAGGTGATAAAGCAGCAGATGACCAGGCAGATGTGGCTGTGGATTTGTCTTATGCCTTTTTTCCCCTCTTTTGCCTTTTATTTGTTTTTTTTAATGCTGTGTTTCAGTCTCATTTGCTCTCGAAGATCATCCGGTAACCGGAGAGCTGGTGAGATTCTGACATCACGCATGGCAGGGGTGAAAACTGAGCAGTTCTGTGACCAAAGTCACTTCCTTTTGCCCTGTTTATAACTTGTGTTTTGGTGAAGGCCACTGCCATTATCTAATGAACGCCTGGAACAAAGACTGTCTCTGGAGTTCCAGCACTCCACCCTTCCCTGCTCAGGCTCCACTCGCTGCCTGTCCTTAGGAACCTCAAAAGGCTTTTCCAGGGAGGATGAGACTCAGTGTACAGTGAGGTAAAGGTAAGGCCTGGGGATTCTTAGGCCCGATCAAAGGGAAAGGGTAAAGCTTGGGGAGTGGGAGAAAGGGCAAGCAGCACATATTTTGATTTATCGGCCTTTCCCCCACCCCCTTTCTGTATAATTTTCCTCTTCTGGAAAATTATATTTTTCTGGGACTATTTTTTGAGAGTATGTCAGTGCTATCTCAGCCTATCCCCATTTAACCTGATTTTGCATTTTTTTGGTTTTTCTTTTTTTACTGGACTGTGAGAGAAACAGGTGGGCCAACTTAGGCCTAAATGGGAATTTAATTCCTGGAAGGGTCTCAGGTGGATCATGTAGTGATGAGACCAAATTATGAGTAAGTTCTGCACGCCTGCCTCTCCTCACAGTGTTTATCCTTCCACTAAGAAGAGCCTCTGAGCACTGGGCAGTTGCAGTGGCAGGTGATCTGAGAAGCACCATTTCCGTTGCTGCATTTTATAAATACCATGTCCCTGCTCATGACTTCCAGGAATACAATGTCTATCTGGAATGAAAAGCAGCAAAGACTTGGTTTGAAAATCCTCCCCTGTAAACAGGAGTTTGGCTGCGTGTTTGAGGATGCAGTTTTCTGTGACAAATCGTTTAAATTGGTATAAAAGCTTTCTGTTCTTTCTCAGCTGGGCCAGGAGTTGTCATACCCAAATCAGCAAGAGTCTGGGTGATGCAGGACTTGAGTAAACATAATTCCATTAAACCCTGCGCATATCCTCATCGGCCTGAGTTCAGAGCTGTGTTTTTGGAAGAGGAGAGTTTGGATAAGGTCTCGTTCAGGTTTTTCAAAGAAAGAAAAATCAGTCTGGATCTGCCCTGCCACGAGGCACTGTCAGCAGGTGACTGCCAAAGGATAACTCAGTTTGGAGAGTGAGACAAATAGAGAAATGGGATATGCTAATAGTTGGGAAGACTTAATTCTGGAGAGCAGAGTTTTGAGAGCACAGTGTCTGAATTTAGTGATGAAGCTGTGCTGTTTATCTGATAAAGTGAGGAAAAACGGTAACAAAATCGCATCTCAAGGGGGAAATGGGGGTAGCTGTCAGCCTGAAGAGGCCTCGTCCTCATCTCTGCCCGGGTTAATCTCTTGCTGCAAACTTACTTTTTTTCAGATTTGGTGGAAAGAAAAGTTTAATTGAAAGATATATTTCTGTATTGGGAGCTGCTTCGGGTCTCGGAGGCCTTAGCAGAAGGTGGATCTTAAAGATTTCTCATTTTCAGCTCTCCCAAACGTTGGGAAGCATCTCTCTGAAATCTTTATAACTTCCTGTCAAGGTCTGCAGCGACAGAGGATGTGAAGGGAAGGTTACTGTGAAGTTGCCTTGCACTAAATGAGGAACAGCAAACCCAGCTCAGGCTGTAATTACAGCCTGTAAAAAGGCACCTGTGATGTGTGAGTGAACATCACCTTTTATTAAACGAGTGTCTCTGCTCTGGAGTTCATGTCACCGTGTTTTTAGTTGCTGCCATGGCAGTGTTGGTGGGCTGTGCTCTCTCCTCTGAGATCCGAGGAGCAGGAAAGGCTGAGATCTGCAGTCAGCTGAGCACTTGTGTCATGGGGAACCCTGTTCTGAACTCCAGTCAGAATAAAGGATTTAAACTTGGCTGGAGATGAGGCTGCCAGATTGATCAGGGATCTGGTGATTTGAGACACTTAATTCTGCTCCTCTCTGGACTGTTACTTCCTCTTGAGGACATGACCAGTTATCCCAAGGCATTCCAAAGGACTTTTTGTAGTGACAGTCAATGCCTTGTTCTAAAATGTTAAGTATAAAATATGAAGTATTAAGGTGGTGCCACTTATGCGGCAGGGGGAGGTGTTAAAAGTTGTAGGAATAATGATATGCTTTTGAGTGAAGGTGGGTATGACTGCACCCAGTGAATGAAAATGTGTCTTTAAAATTAAAAGGCAATTCTGTTTTTTGTTTAACTTGCTCCCTGAGTCCTGAGTTCAGTTTTTCATATTTCCTGGGCAACTTGCCCAGATTATGCGAAAGAAAAACAAAATCTCTCTGATACTGGATAGGGGAGACCCAGATTTCACAATTAAAGCTTTTTTATTATTATTATTTTATTTTTTATTTTTGTCTCTGACAGGCTGTTACTTTCTGCAAATGTCCCATTATTGTTTTTTGAATCACATTTCTTGTGATTTGACCCTAAAAAGCCACTTCATTCTGAAGAGTAACTTGACAGGAATGGATATTTTTATCTCCAGCCACTTCATTTTCCAGGTGAAGGCATTCTTGCTTGTAATTATTCACCTTTCCAGACTTTTTTGGGAGATGACAGTTAATCTTGCTTTGTGGCTTCTGTTTTTCTTTCTGACATCATATTGATGAAACCTCCTTTGCCTCAGATGATGCAATTGATTTGGTTTATTTATATCCAATGAGAATGCACAGGCATAAGAGGGAATTATTCTTGCAGGAGATCTCAGAGTTGACTAGTCCCTGCCACTCATGTAGACAAGCAATTGGAAACAGCAGCTTTGAGTTTAGTCTTGAGGGCTTCTCTTTGGAAACAAATAAAGTGGAGCTCATTAATACTTCTTAATATTTCTGGGATGGTCGTGCTATTAAAATTCTTACTTTTCCCAAGGAGATTAGGTGCGAGTCTGTGGTGTTAATAGATGTGGAATGTATTTGTGTGTACATTGTAAAAATCTGTGGCTCTTGTGTATGTTCTTAGCCTTTTTAAAACTAATATTCAGAAAAAAAGCCTGTTTCCCAAATGTGGGTCACTGCAAGCACACAGTCTGCACGTGATAACTGGCTTATCAATAAGGTGATCGTCCTGTACTTGCCTGTCACGTTTCTTTAATTAAAGCTTTGAGAGTTGCTTCTCATGTAAATCCCTTTCTAAATTGGTAAACATCTGTCTTACAACTGTAAAAAGTTGAAAGGTGATAACAGGCCGCACAGAGAGGATCTATTATGCACAATAGGTGTAACTGGTAGATGGACACTGTGGATGTGGAAAATATTCGTAGGGCTCAGGGAGTTCACTTGTGTGTTACTACCTGCTGAGGTTAGAAGTACAAATGATGTGTTTTACTTGCAAAATGAAGTGTAGAGGGATTTTATTTTAGTAAGTTTGGGGGTTTTTTGGTGTGTTTTGTTTTGGTTTTTTTGACTGAAACATATTTGTAACCACACAAATTCAAGAGTTGGCTGTGCTGCTGATTTGTAGTGGGGGAGGAGAGGGGAAGTGGGAATTGGTATAATACTCACTTCCTTCAGGGTAACTTTGCTTTTATTGCTTGTAACAGCACCTTTGTGTACGTCAGGAAGTGGCTGTTGGGTAGGACAGAGCTTTGGGGGGAAGGGGTTTCAGGGTGGCGTTTGCTGGGGGAGGCTGGCACCCAGCACAGAGGTTGTTTGTCCTTACCTGTGTGTGAACAGAAGCCCCATGACCATCCATAACCTCTTCATTTCTTGTGCCAGTTGTAGGAAAAGGGGAATGTGCCCTGGTGGGTTTGGGCCAGGGCCTCGTAGGAGGAGACTGGGATGGTAGAGGGGCCTCACAGCAGCTCTGGGGAGCAGTCCTGGTGTGGTTTGGTGGGTGGTGAAACCAGGCAGTAGTGCAGGAGTTTGGGATAATGTCAGGGATTTAAGCTGTAATCCAGGGAGTATAAATACGTGAGGTAGATGTGTGTGTGTCACCAAGCAGTGCAGGGAGGAACGGAGGGCAGAGGTGGTGGAGCCACATGGGTGCATCGGTGGCCACGGTGGGGTTGGTGTCTGGGAGGAGACCAGCTGGTGGGAGAGCACAGACAGCCCTTCCAGAGGGAAACTGGGGGGGAGTTTAGAGAGCTACCTCCTGTGTCCAGTGCCTGGAGCTCCTCTGGTCTTCTCGTGAACCTCACTGGAAGCACAGTGCCCAGTTTCTCCACGGGATAGTCTTGTCACAATTCAGAGAGCCAAAACTTCCTGTGTTTGTTTTGGGCTTATTTTCTGAGGTATTGCACAAAATCACGTGCTTGGAAACCCAGTTCTCCTTTCAAGGCCTGATTGTAGAATTGGATTTTAGAAGCAGACGGTGTTGAATAAGTCAGCGTGCTGGGGGATTGTTTTCAGAGGTGTCGTGACCAGAGGGCTGCTGTGGGGTGTAGTGTGACTGGGTGTGTTCCTGCTGCCTCCTCTGACATCCCACTGCTGTCTCACTCCTCCCTCTGCTCTGTGTTTAAAAGGTTGGGCTGCTAGTGTGGCTGACGTGGGTGAAGCCCCCTGAGCAGCCCCTCTGGTGGGCTGTCTGGTGGCAGGTGCCTCTGCTGCCCCGGTGGCCTCCTGTGCACTCCTGGGGACTGAGGGAAGATGGGCGAGTTACGGTTACCCTGGTTTTACCTGCTTGCTGCAGCCTTTCATCTCTGCTCTGTTAATTACTGCTAACTGCTCTGGCAGTGCTCTACTTCTGAAGGGAAGATGAAGAACGTTCATTCAGTATTATCCTAAGACAGACACGCCGTAAACACCATGCTGGCCTTCCAGAAACAGCTCCTCTTGGATCTTCCCAAGTGAAGTCCAGCACAAGGGTTGTGCATGGTTGCTGAAGGCAGGGCTGGAGTTGAGCTGTGGTGGTGGAACTGGAGCAGTGTCCAGTTCCTCTGGCAGTTCCCCACCAGCAGGACTTGTGCCAGAGGAGAAGCCCCTTGGTCCCACATGTGTCACCTCGAGTGCTGGGAATTGCAGATCCTTGGCAGGGAAACAGTAAAAAAAGGGACCTGTGGGTGCTCATATTGATCTGCTTATATTGATGGGTGACAGCACTTTGGGTAGAACCTGCCAGCTTGGTTTGAGAGCCAGGAGCAGACAAAAGATTGGGGATAGTTCTTGGAATTACTGTCAGAATTATCAGTGTGCTCTGAAAGTTCCTCAGACTGTGTGAATGACCTTCCTTCCCCATTCTGTGACCTTTCTTTTTCTTTTTTCTCCTTCCTCAGAGGTATTTTAACACCTTCTGCCTTCCAATTCCCTGTTAGGAAGGAATTCCTGATAAATGTAATACGGCTTTAATAACAACCCAGACTTATAAACAGAGGGAAGGAGCAGGCTTACAAATGTTACTTAATGCTTTTTCCAGGGGTTGCTCATAAAAGTAGAGATCTAATTCTGTGTTAGAGGAGCCAGTGCTGTCCAGCACACAGAGAGTTTATAAGTACTTAAATAAAATAAAAAAAATAGACCCAATAACTTCTGGAGGTCATCTTTAAGCTACTAGAACAAAGCCTTATTCTTAGGGGAGGCTTTCCAGGCTTCCAAAGTATTTTAAATGCTGTCCACCCAACGAAAAGTGAAGCCAAGGAGGTCTGCAGTAGCTTAGCAGGAGGATTTTCTGTTTTGAAGTGAGTTTGCTAACCCGGAGGAAAAGGCAATGTCAAAGTTTTGCTTCCGTTTTCTACTTCTTTTAATTTAAATTGATGACCTACAAATTTGCTCTAAAACTCCCTTCAGACTGGGTAAACTGAATGGCTGCAGTGCAGTGCAAATAGGTTAATGCAGAGTCATTTAGCACCAAGTGGAGGGGCTTCTGCTCTTTCTGCTGTTGGGTTTCCAAAGCAACTGTGGTGGTAACTGTGGTGAAGAGCCCTGATCCAGAGTTCCCTCTGGAAGAGAAACCCACACATTTCTGCAGAACTGGGAACCCGTTAGGGACAGCCATTCCCAGTGTGTGAAGGTCTTGCAAGGAGGCTGAAGTAGAGGAAGTCTTTATTCTGACAGTCTTCCTCCCTCCTCTCCCAAGGGTGTCTTAGCTACAAGTGGAAAGTTCCCTGCAAGTTCCTTTTTTTTTTTTTTTCTTCCCTGAATAGGCACGTTCAGTTTTTATTTATGGACCCAAATGGTGACTAAAAGCCATTTTCAGTGAGCGTGGCCTAAACTTTTAGGCATGCAGATCCTTTTTCATTAAGGTGTAGTTGATTACAAAATACCTTAATTTCTGTGAGCAGGGGACTTGGGAAGCCTGAACCTACCTCCAACATCTTGGTACTTCTGCTATAACAGCTTTTTTGAAGTCAGTTCCTCTGGGAGTGTATCCTTCCTTCCATGTCTGCTCCTTCTGTGTCAGCTAACTGGATTTTATGGAGAGTGATTTAGAAAGGCTGTTAGCAAGGTGCTGTACCTGGGTCGGGACAACCCTCGGGATCAGTCCAGGCTGAGGGATGAATGGATGGAGAGCAGGCTGGGGAAAAGGACTGTTGGGTGAGTGGCTGGACATGACCAGTCCCAGAAATCCTCTGTGCTCTGGGCTGATCCCACACCATGGGCAGCAGGAAAGGGGGGATTCTGCCAGAGGTCAGGGTTAGATGGGATATTGGGAAGGAATTCCTGGCTGTGAGGGTGGTGAGGCCCTGGCACAGGTTGCCCAGAGAAGCTGTGGCTGCCTTATCCCTGGAAGTGTCCAGGGCCAGGGTGGACCGGGCTTGGAGCACCCTGGGGTAGTGGAAGATGTCCCTGCCCATGGCAGGGGGTGGGAATTGATGAGGTGTAAGGTCCCTTCCAGCCCAAATCATCCTGGGATTCTGGGGCTGTGGGTGGTTTGTATTTAGGACCTGGTGAGGGGCTGGCTAGTTGACAAATGTACTCATTGGACACCACACAGTAAATAATTCTGAGCCTTCCCTCCATGGGAATGTGGGGTTGTTTCTCTAACTCATCTTGACTTTTCACAAAAGCTCAGGTTTTAGTACTTCGTTTTTTCAGCCCTGGCGTCTGTCAGTGGTCCCTGTTCTGGAGGAGCACCTGGGTCTGGCACTGGGGAGCAACTGGTGCAGCTGGATGAGCCCAGAAACAAAACTGGCTGTGAAATGTTCCTTGTTGAACACATTAAAACTTTAGATAGTCCTCACTTTTCCTGTAAAGTGGTGTATTAATTTGGTCATTGGGGTGTGTTAATGAACAGCTACAACAAGCTTATGCAAATTTATGTGAAATTAGAGGATTGGCATAATAGGCAAGAGATCAGGGAAACTTTTTATTATTAAGTTGACATTGAAATATCTTATGAAGATGCTAAATAACTTCAGCAGTAAAAGGAAAATCAAGTAACTGTTTTACTGGCAGCACAGCCTGTGCTATGGGTTATTTGAATGCAGTTTAAAAAAGCATTCAAAAACACTGACACTTTCAGTGGTGAAGAAAGTGGGTGAATGACCAGAAGCTTGAAGGTGGGTGGGAAAAGGTTGCAGTGCAGAGAAATGAAGAGTCTTCAGTTATTTCTCCTAACTTGTTTTCTCCAGTTGAGTTAAATCCAGGCTTGGTCTTACAGTCAGTGTCGAACTGCTCTGTGTGTGTGTGGGTTAATCTTTATCCATGCTCTTGAAAGAGAAATGGGAATTGCTAGCACTGGAAATCACCTGGCTCATTCGGAAATGTACTTCTGGGAAAGTAGGTTTCATATACACCAGGGAAGAGACTTTCTTGAAATCCAGGGTTTCAGGGAAGCAGTGGTGTTTCTTCAGCCACTGGGAGTTTAAGCATATGGAGATTTGTTCCCCCAAGCCCTGTCTCTGTGTTACATGCTATAGTAAAATCTGTCATTTTTAACACCGCTGAGCTGGCAGTAGAAGCACTGAAAAACTATTTCATAGGTGTAGCTCAGGGATTTTAATGATGAAATTGGTGAGCTATTGGCATTGAGGAATAGGTGTATCCAGGGCCGGAGCTTTCATGGAGGCCTGGAAGGATTCTGGTGTGCTCATGGATAAACTGAAAGATGGGAACAGCAGTCAGAGACAGACATTAGCTTTGGGAGATCCTGAGGACCGGGTTGTGTGTTCCTGCTTCTGTTCCCAGCTGCCTGGTGCCCGCCTGGCTCCGCTGGGCACGGCTGGGGCTCCAGGGGGAGGAGGCTGCACTGAGCATGGCGCTTGCACCAGCGTCGCATCCACGCCTTGCTGCCATTGTCCAAAGTGTTTGATTTATTCCAAGTGCAGTGCCTGACTGTCTTCTCCCTTCCCTGTGCAGGCTGCCCTCGGGAGCGGCAGTGGGAGGCAGTGGAGCTGGCCTCGGCACCGGGAGAGGCTGGACTTCCCGTGTCTCTGTGCTGAATGGCTGCGATGGCGCCCGCTCTCACTGACGCAGCAGCTGAAGCTCACCACATCCGATTCAAGCTGGCTCCCCCGTCCTCCACCTTGTCGCCTGGCAGTGCCGAGAGCACCGGCAACGCCAACAACATCCTCCTGGCTGCCAACGGCACCAAAAGGAAAGCCATTGCTCCGGAGGATCCCAGTCTAGATTTCCGAAACAACCCTACGAAGGAAGAGCTGGGCAAGCTGCAGCCGCTAGTGGCCTCTTACCTCTGCTCGGATGTAACATCTGTCTCTTCAAAAGAGCCTCTGAAGCTGCAAGGAGTCTTCAACAAGCAGACAGTCCTTAAATCTCACTCTCTCTTATCTCAGTCCTTCTTGAAAAGAAGTGATCTGTTGGGGAGGCAACCAGTGTTGGAATTCACTTTGGAGAATCTAAAAACAATGAGTACTAATAGCCAGCCACCTCTCCCTCAAGCGCCTGTGAATGGCTTGGCCAAGAAATTGGCCAAAAGTACCAATTCAGACCATGAAAACTCTAGTTCTCTGAATGGTGGGAAGTGTGCTCCTCCTTCGGCTGCCCTCCAGACTGTTGACTATAATACAGGAGGTTCTGAATTGGGGGACTTGAAGACCGGGTTGACCAATTGCACTCTTCCACATAGAAGCCTTGATGCAGAGCATGCAACTCCATTTAGCAATAATAGCACTGCAAATAAATCTTCTCTGAATTCCACAGAGCAGCAGTGGGTGCTCGAGGGCGGCAGTGGGGAGACGCGGGTGCCCGGCGCCGCGAGTCGCTCTGACTTCGGGAGCAGTAAGTTGGAGGAGCAGAAGCCTCCTGTGCTGGCCGGTCACCACAGTGCTCTGGACTCCGAGATGAGGACGAGGGCCCTGCTGAGACGCCAGGCAGACATTGAGAGCCGGGCCCGGCGGCTGCAGAAGCGCTTGCAGGTGGTGCAGGCGAAGCAGGTGGAGAGGCACATCCAGCAGCAGTTGGGTGGCTTCTTGGAGAAAACTCTGAGCAAGCTTCCAGCTTTGGACCCCCTGAGGCATCGGAGCCAGCTGATGCTGACCAGAAAGGCAGAAGCAGCCTTGAGGAAAGCTGCGAGTGAGACAGTTACTTCAGAAGGCCTGAGCAACTTCCTGAAGAGCGATTCGATATCGGAGGAGCTGGAGAGGTTCACGGCCAGTGGCATGGCCAACTTGAGATCCAGTGAGCAGGCCTTCGACTCGGATGTCACTGACAGCAGCTCGGGGGGAGAGTCGGACGTTGAAGAAGAAGAACTGACCAAAGCAGACCCAGATCAACCCCACGTACCACTGTAAGTAGCACTCAGACTTTTTTCCTTCTGGTGGTGGAGAGCAAGGTGGAAGTTGGCAGGTAGAAATATGGGTTTTGTAGGAACGCTAAATTTTGGATGGTCTTAGATCAAAGAATTGTTAATACTAGCGTGGTGTGTGACTTCCAGCATGTGCAGTGCTGAAGATAAAATTCCTCATGCATACTGGAAATACGTCTTTGGTGTTTGTGGAGCAGCAGATCCTGGAAGTCTTGGCTGGCTGGTGTGGTGTGAGCTGCAGATTGAAACCTGGAATGCCATTAACAGTTCTCTCCAGGATGCTTTGGACCTGCCTCCTGAAATGAAATGTTTGTTGTTTTACAGTGGGAATATTTGTTGTAAACCTGTTGTGTAAAGTAAGGCCAGTCTGAATCTGTGTAGCTAACAGCATATTTGTGATTGGGGAAGTATTTTATTTGTTAAATGAACTGCCTGGAAAAAAAACTCTGAAAGGATTTGGTCCAAGTGCCAGTGGAAGTGTGAAGTTAGCATGTTCTCTTCTTGAATCTGGGAAATTATTGCTGGGAATTTTCTTGTCTGTGAGTTGCATTAAATGATGACAACAGCTTCATAATTATGTTGTTAACTGGATGCTATTTGCATAAGTATTACGTGTCAGTTTGTGTGTGGAGGAGGAAGATCCTTCTCAAGGCAAAAGGTCTTTAGACAGGTCAAGGAAGAAGGGAAATTTTTCTTCCAAACACCAGAATTTTCCCTGGGAGTGCATATAACAGTATTTTGCACAAATCTCTTAAAAGGCCGTATTCTGTGTCTAGTCTGTGTGAAACCTTGCTTGCATCAGTAGATGATCTCTTCCACCCTGATGGACCTATTGAACCGGGACCTCAGTCTGTGAAGTATCGCCACAGTCGACAAAAAGCTTCCTGCAGCAGGCACAGGGGTCCTGGCTGGAATGCCAGTGGCTTTGCCATCAAGGCTGGAAATAGTCACCAGGACTTTTACATTCCTGCTTTGCTCTGGGATTGTTCAGGTCTCTGTGGAGAAACAACTGGATGGATTTGGATGCCTGTTGTTCAGAGTGTGTGAGGGGCTGATCGGGTGCTGAGTGACACAGATTCTACTGAGCTGGGTAGATGTGAACAGTGTGGGCACTTGGTAACTCCAGCATCCTCTGAGGACACACTCGTATGGATGCGTGCTGATAGCCAGATGTTACAGCTCTTGAATGTTAAATTCCAGCTAAATGTCACATTGTGTTTTGGAATGGTGGCACAGGATGAATTTCTGCATGTGAAGTCTTAAATGTGGCTTGAGCTTGGGTTTGTCCCAGTGCAAAGCTGGTAGCTGAGCATGTGATCCCTCCTGGGTGGACATAAAGGGGTTCTTGTGCTGTTAGAAATGAGAGTTTAGTAACTTTATTCCTGTTTCATAACATCCACAAACTTACTGCTGGGATTAGTAGTAGAATTGCATTTATTGGAGGAGACATTTGATTAAAAATGTGTCCAAAATAACATTAAATTTCCCATATTGTGGGTTTCATGGCTTCACACGTTGTCTAGCAAAGTGAAATTTCTTTGCCACTCCTCCTAATCCCAAGAGGAAGTGCAGCATTCAGAGACACGATGCGTGAAATTCCGTGCTGACTTTTCCGCCCTTTGCGTTAGTCATGCCTTCACGTTCGGAGTGCTCTTAAAAAGCCAAAGATTTGAAAGCTCATAAAAAGACTGATCCCTCTATTGTCTCTGGGTTCAGAAGCTGGTGTGTATGTGCACTGGCATCTAGGCCAGGCCCACCAAACCTTGTTTAAAGTTGGTGCCTGTGGGTATTCAGTAATGAGCTGTTCCAGCATTGACTGTCCTGTTGGATGAGTGCTGTGCCCTGGCACTGCCGAGGCTCAGGGCGTGTTGGTGCATGTTAGTGGAACTCCTCAAGTCAACCTTAAGAGCTGGCCCGAGCCTCTGAGCACATCTAAATGCCATTCTTCTCCAGCAGTGCTAAGAGGCAGGAAGGGGAAGAGCCGAGTTTTCCACTGGGCAGCCGCCTTGGGCCAGCTGGTGGCACAGAGCTGTTGTTGTACATTGGTGTGAGCGCAGAGGCTGCTCAAGGAGGGCTGGTTTTTTTGTCTTTCTGAATTTGCTTATCAGAAGGAGGACTTGAACCCTGATTATTTTAATTTTGATAGTGAAATGGAATATCTTAAGTGGGTACTGGAGACATGCCAAGCCCACCTGGACACGTTCCTGGCAATCTGCTTTAGGAGACCCTGTCTTGGCAGGGGATTGGACTGGATGATCTCCAGAGGTCCCTTCCAATCCCAACACTTCTGTGATCCTATAAACTTCTAGTTGCTCAGTCACCACCCTGGGCTCTGCATTGCTTCTGGGTGCCCCTGCCTTGCCCCAAAAAACTGCTGTTTTCTTCTAGACTTTCAGTGAGAGTTGTGCCACAAACAGTGTCTTGGAGCCTGCTGGCAGTGAGTGGCCATGTCACCGACCACCTCTGGGATTCAAGTAGGAGCACGCAAAAGAAACAAAGACGTGTTTACATCATGCTTAGATAAGAGCTGACCTTTGAGTTTTTCTGGCGTGGTGGCATTCCAGAATCAGTATCTGGTCAAGGACAGACTTTGAAGCATTTGTACTGTTCTGTCCCGCCTGCTTTTGGCTATGGAGCAGCATCTCCCTGAGGAATTCTTCTTTCCAGTAGTGTTAGGGATGTATCAGAACTTGGTAGGTCCTTTTGAAGCACTCCCAGACCTGCTGCCCAGGAAGGTGCTGTCATTCAGGTGCATAACCAGGCCATAAACAAAGCAGGGAGGGATTTGTTACATCTCTGGGGAGCCCTGCCAGCCACGGGCTCTGTTTAACGAGGTGCTCCTGGTTCTCGTGCAACCCATGGGGAGGGCAGGTGTGTGCAGGCAGGGTTGGGTTGTGCTGAGCCCGTGGCTTTGTGTGTGTCAGGGACCCCCGTGTTGGATTGCATCTGCTGTGGGGTTAACAGTGCACAGCTCTGCTGCACAGCCGGGATCCTCTCGAGTGCTGTTCCAAAGGTGTGAGCAGGGCAGGGTGAGGGTCAGGAGGGAGCACTTTTGCCTTTCCTGGGAGGTTAGAAAGGCATGTGGGAGACTCCCCTGTGGAGAATCCCATCTTCTTTGGCTGGGTGTGACTGGAGGCAGCAGTCCCTGTGAAACCTGTGCGACTGTGAAGGGGCCCAGGTGCCCTTTGGAGATGGTGAGGGACTGGCACAGGCTGCCCTGAGAAGCTGAGGCTGCTCCGTCCCTGGAAGTGTCCAAGGACAGGTCTTGGAGCAACCTGGGATAGTGAAAGGTGTCCCTGCCCATGCAGGGGGTGGGACTGGATGGTCTTGAAAGTCCCTTCCAACCCAAACCATCCCATGGTTCTACATTGCTGTCAGTATGTTGAGATCAGGAACTGCTTGTGAAAGGTGGTTTGGAGCAGGGCATGGGATTCCTCCCAGTGCTGGATGGCTGCTGGCTGGAATTTGGTTTGTGTGGCTGAGTGATGGTTTAGAAAGTCACCAAAGTCCTGTTGTTTCTGTGGCCCTGTGCTAACATGTATAAGTGTATAAGTAGGAAATATTTCATGTGGCTTGTGCAGCTATATAATAGTTGCTTTTCTCAGACTGGTGGTTTCTTTGGTTGTGTTGGATTTGCCTGTAGACAAGCTTAATCAGAATCTGTCGATTATTTTTGGCTGGTTAGTTACCTGTGTTGAGCAGCAATGTAGGCATGAGCTGGTGAGTGGTAGGTGATTTAATCCCTCTAATCCTCAGCTTCGGTCAGTACCATGGAAAAATTTTCTGAAAAGGTAATGAAACCAAATATTTAACTGGGACTTATCTTTTAGCTCAGGTTTCTTATCTGGAAAGTCACTGTTCGGTTGGCGGTTGCATCAAGCTGCTGAGAAGGAACTGAAGTTCCTAGTGACCAGCTTCCCACACCACTGACTTCCCACAGAACCTTTTCCAAGGGTCAGACAGTACCTACAGTGTTCAGCTGTGGTTGTTTCGCTGCCTATGGCAACAATGCCTGGGCACACTTTAATTATTCCCATTTACTGGTGGGAAATGCCAGCACCTCCTGCACTTCGGTGTTGCAGTGAATCATTTCACAGCCCGTGTGTTGTCGCCTCCCTGCACTGCATCACGTGGTGCTGCCCGGATTTCGGAGTTGCTGGGCTTGGAGCAGTAACTAAGATTTCCCACAAAGACCTGCTTTTCCCAGCACTAATTTCCAAGTCCTGTGTTGGAGGTGGATGCATGGGCCACTCAGATTGTGGTGGTCGCTGTTGGTACATCAGCTGGCTGAGAAATGGTGTTTAGAAATTCTGATTTTTTTTCCCTTGATTATATTTTTCAAGCAGGAGCATGATAATGAAGCCTGTATCTGGAGGACTATTTAACAATATTTCTCAGATCTTTGCCTTCATGGAACTGTAGTTCAGATGGCAGATCCCACATTCAGATATCAAATCCCACACCGTGGGGACTAAGGAAGCTTTTCCTACTGGTCACAAACGTTTCACTAAATGATTTATGCAGAGCGATCCTAAAAGTTTGTCTCATCACTTTTTCAGTCACCTGCTTGACTTTTTGAGGTGTTTTTCTCGTTGACTTCTAGCTGTGCTTGTAGGTACTGATGACAGCATGGTGCTTAACTATTTTTCAGCTATTTATGAGAACTTGCTTATGTGGTGCCTGAATTGCTGTTAGTGCTGCTCAGGTCAGGAGGGAAGTCCTGCAAGCTCTTTTGGTCCGGAAGAGAGAGCAAATCCTGAAGGGTTCTCACTTTGCATTGAAAGCAGAACAATGGAGCAGCTGATTGTTCAAAAATGCTTAATCAGGTATCTGGAGTAAGTAGGACACTCCAAGTCCCTCTTGCTTTTAAGGAAAGAGGGCAGACGAGAATAGAGTCAGTTATTTTTCAAAGAGATGCTGGTCCTAGTACACCTTTTATAGATACTATGGGTGTCTAATAAGCTGTTCCTGACTTTTATTAGAGCCTTGGTCCTTGCGCAGACTCACTGGAGAATGGCAGGGAGGTTTGGTGGTGGTGGTGTAGGTAGGTGGCCATCCACAGACCTCGGGTAGGGAAGGCACTGTGGTTGTCTTTCATCCAAGAGAGGGAGTTCGATGCTTTGGTTTAAATTTATCTTTCTAGGCTGAAAGTCCCTTCCAGCCCAGCCCAGTCTGGAATTCTGTGAGCCAGCACTCAGTGTTGGGTTGTGTGTACAAGGAGAAACATTGGTGTCAGTGCTGTGGCTCAGGGAAACATTTGGATTTGGGGTGTGGGGTGTTGAATGCAGACAAAGCATCTTTCTGACCTTTACTGCTCCTACAGGGTTTTGGGTTGTTCTTTTCAGGGTCAGGTCTTCTCTCCCTGTTTCTCAGGCAGTGCTGGGCTGGTGTGTGGAAGATAATGTGGAGGACTGGGAATGATTTGGTGTCTGGTGCTGCCAATAAACTGCTCTTTGTCTCTGTAGCCCTTACCCAGTGGGGCAGTGAGTAAGAACAGGCTGTAGTTCAGATTTTTTAGGAGTTGTGGGTGACACTTTGGATAGAGTTGTATAAATATTTACTTTATTTTTCATTGGAAAAAGCCTGTCACAACATCTGAAGCAGCAGAAACATTTTTTGGTGAAGTTTGTGAATGTGAACTGGCGTTAAAAGCCCAGTGTGGTACGTGCCTGCTTTGTTGCAGTCTCCTGTGAAATTGAAGTTGGTGTTTGAGTGAGGGAAAAGGGGCCCTGTTTAGAGCTGATCTCCAATATTGAAGTCTAATATACCTCTGTGGGGGATGGGGAAAGACTTTTATATTGTGTTACACCAGCATCTACGAGCAGCCCCGGCTCAGAGCTGCCTTTTCATTCGTGCTGGTACTGACAGAAGACAAAAAATGACTGAGATTAGAATCACTGCAAGGCTGAGATTACAGTTGAAGCAATGGAGAACATGCAATTCCTTAAGGAAGAGATTGTAAAGGTACTCCCGGATGTCTTCCTCAAAGATTTGGGGTTTCACTCTGCAGTGACATGGGCTTTCCCCCCTCCTTTGTTCTTTCCTCCTGCAGATCCCTTCTGGTTGCACTTGCTCAGCAGTGCTAGACTTCCAGCTGGAGGAAAATGTTTTTCTTGCTAAACTGGCACTACCCCAAGAGATTTTTCCACGGAGCGTGTTTTGGGCACACCCTGGATGTGGGGCGTTTTGCAAGTGTCTTGTTTCAAAGGCTGGGAGAGCTCGGGGGCTTTGCTGGGCTGTCCTCAGATAAAACACTTTGGGTAGGAGAGAACTTGAAATATTGGCTTAGGTTTTACTTGCTGGATTTCGGAATGAAAGGAAGGGCTTAAAAACATAAATAGGTGAGGGCCTGTGTATTGACTAGGAATTCAGCTGGGAAGTGGGAAGAGAAACTTGAATTGCCATTGGGGTTGTTGCAGTTGCCCTTCACATCTCGAGCCAACTGGGAATGGTTTAGCTCTCCACTGCACTCAGGGTTGTCTCTGGTTGTGGCTCTCAGCATTTGAAAGATTTGCTTTCACTTGAAGTACTGAAATGGTTTGCTTAAGTAACATCCAGCTTTTTATCTTCTTTTTTTTTTTTTTTTTTTTTTCTTGTCCTATTTCTTTTCTTTTCACCCCCCTCTGACCTTCCCTGGGATAGGGTTACTTTCTGGAATGCCTGCTCCAGCTTTGACCTCAGCACTGAACAAGCTATTTATGGGAAGGGTACCTGGCACAGGCATGCCGAGTTAAGGATTTGCTGGCGAGGCCTGGGATTTTCCTGTAAAACATGCTATTTCATTGCATTGCATCAGCAGTGAGGGGGATGATGCTTTGGTGAAAGAGAGGATTTAAAAGGGGACAGTCAGAGTCTTGTGCTATTGAGACCTTCAGTTCACTGGTGTTGTTATGATGATGGAGTGTCTCAAAAATTTTGCAGCAAATTGGTCATGTCGAGGGTGTTTTCCCTTTTGCCTGCCCCTCCCCTAAAGCAGCCCTGAGCTCTGTGCCAAAGCCTGCCTCTGCCGGGGCCGGCTGTGCCCGCGCAGGGAGGTGGCCCCGGGGATGGATTTCGAGCTCCTGTGTTGGCTGGGAGCTGTCAGGTTAGCGAGGTGAACCCCTTGGCAGATGGCTCTTCTCTCCCTGATGCTCATGTGCAGCCACGGAGTCTCAGCTGCAAAACGAGATGTTCCCTGTGATAGTGGTGGCACAGCTCGGCTGGCACATCTCGTGACACTCTGCTTCTGAGGCACATTAATTTGTGCTGCCTTATGAATGAGCACAGGGTGCTCCCTCCACTACTCTGTGGTTCTCAAAGAGCCTCAGTTTTAAAGAGTTAGAGCTTCTGTGTCTGTTAAATCTGTGCATCCTGCCTGTGGAAAATACATTCACAGAATCCCAGGATGGTTTGGATGGGAAAGGACCTTAAAACTCATCCAGTGCCACTCCTGCCATGGGCAGGGACACCTTCCACTATCCCAGCTTGGTCCAGGCCCTATCGAACCTGGCCTTGGACACTTCCAAGGCAGGGGGCAGCCACAGCTTCTCTGTGCTCAACACAGAGTTCCAAAGAGTTCTGAATGTAATTTCACTGCCTAAAAAGTGCCTCCTGACAGGGTGGATTTGTGAAAAGCAACTTCATTTGGCTGCCAGCTTAATGAAATATTCAGTAATTTAAAACAAAGCGTGAAAAAAAAAATACACTCCCTACTATAATAGTCACTATAATAGTGACTTTTTTTTTATATTAGGCTTGAGACATTTGATCATCAAATTACCCAAAGAGGGGTAAGGAGGATCAGAGTTCTCCTTATGCAGCAGAGCTTTAGGCTTTTGTATTTTGTGACATTTTAGCAGTTTCCATAGTAACACATAACAATGTTGTAAGAAATGTTGCAAGATTTTTATTTGTATAAGGGAGGACTTTCAAATATTAATGGAAGGCAGTGTGAATTAGAGGGAAATGTGCTTGATCGGAGGCAGAGGGAATGGGTTTGATGTGGTGCCAGGAGCGAGCAGCTGTCCGTAGGTTGAACTGGTCTTCGCCAGCAAACATGAAAATAAGAGAGCTTCAGGCATCTTGGGAGTGTTTGCCACAAAGTCTTTCCTCTCTGCTACTGCAGGTGAAGCTTTGGGAATATTCTGCTGTTGCTCCTTCTCCTGGTCCAGGTAAACAATACTTTTATCTCCAAAGTGCTTCTCATCCCAGCCCATGTGCGGTTGGAGCTCATCTCCTTCTATGATATTAAAGATTTGGAGCTGTTGCCCTGTTGGTGTTCATGGGAGGCTCTAGGCTTAGTTGAGATAAAGTTGGATGTCTTCGTTTAGAAGCCTTTGAGGCAGCTCAGAGGCTCTACAGGCAGTCTGCATTTCCTGAATTCCCTAGTGGCTCCCACTTAATGCCCAGCGTTGAGCTCTGGCTGTTTCAGGGCTGGTGATGTTACATTGCATTAGCAAATCCAATCCACTCTTGAGGGGGAACCAGAGGGGTTTATGTAGATGCCACAGACAGAAATCACAAAATAAAATGGGTTCCTGAAGAAAAAAGTATTAGTGAGGGATGTTTGTATGCACATATTAAATATGTGGGTATATATTAAATATATAAAGATGAATTGTGAGTCAGCAGCTGTGCTTCCAGACCTGTATTTCCATCCAGTTGTGTGACTTGAGGCAGTGGAGGACAGGAAAAGGCACTGTGATTTTGATGACTTTGCAACTAAGTCACCTGTAGGAACCCAGGAAGAAATTCCCACTTTCTAGACTGGCACAGGTGTCTCATTTCCATGTGTCTTACCTGTGGTTTTCGGTTCTCAAGTCAGATACTGAATCCTTCTGTTACTAAGTTAGGGATTAAGTCTTCTGAGCTTGTGGCAGTTTGTGACCAGGATGGTGCCTTGAGCTGGACCCTGCCATGGTCAGTGCCCTTGGGATGGAGCCGATGGATGGCCAGAGGATATGGACAGTTCGCTGCCCTTGGGATGGAGCTGATGGATGGCCGGAGGGTGCAGACGGTTCCCTGGATTTTTTTGGACTTTGGCATCCCAGGTGGCAGAAGCAGCGTGTGCTGCTGTCGCCACAGTGACTGGCCTGAGCAGTGCTTGAGCAGGAGGTTGCTGTGCTCAGAGCTGGCCTGTGTGTGCCTCATGTGCCTTCCTGCACCCTGGTAAGCAGGTGGAGAAAGAGCACAGACCCCTGTGTCCGCACGCGGAGCAGGGCAGGGATCTGTCTGATCCAGAGGGGAGAGCTGAGCAAGGGACAGGTGGATTTGGAGGTGCTTCAGTGCTCCGTGATCTTGGCTCTGCTCTGACAGAGTTTAACTCCTGTGGTCCCAGCTCCTGATCCGTGAGGTTTGATGGGAAGAGGTAATGGTTCTCTGTGTTCCCAGTGGCTTTTTTCTCCGCTACAGTCCCACATCCCAGTGGCCAGAGGGAGAATATTTCTGTGGAGCAGCCGTTGCTATTCCTAGGCTGGGACAGTTGCATGAATAAAAATCGCAGCAGCTAAATCTGCCTATTTTTGTGTGAATTGGAGCCCTTCTCCATGTGACTTCTGCTATTCCAGTGCTGGCTATTTCAAAAAATGAGACAATCAGCCTTCTGTGGATCTGCATTTTGAATGCAGAACACTTGCAGGGCTCTTGCTCCATGTATGCAACATTTTGTGGTGTTGGCTTTTTACTGTCTCGGGCTAAAACAGGAAAATGATTCTCTCTCTCTCCTCCTTCCATGTCGTAGGCAGCTCTCCTGCCATTAGCAGAGATTTCTGAAAGTCAAAGGCAAGGTGCTGTTTATACTGAGACAGCAGAAAATAATGTGAAGAAACCAAGCACATTAGGAAATCTCCCAAGGCATTAACCACTTTGCCTGTGTCAGGGTGGATTAAATTGATACAGATTAATTTTCAAGTATTTTTCATTGTAATAGACACAGCTGAATGTCGTGTAATGACTTCTCCAAGGTTCGTTGTGCATATATTGGTCAAAACCTTCCCATTTTAAATAAAATAAATCTGTTTGAGTGGTAGCCAGCCACTTAAAGAAGATTCCTCAGTGTGATGATTCATATTGTGCCTAAAGACAGCTTTCCATATTCAGCCCTTGCTTGCTCCCCCCTACCATCCCCCTCTCCCTGCCTCTGGAAATGGGCAAGAAGCCTGAACCAGCTTAACTCTTAAGTTATTTAAACCTACTTTTAAGAAGTGATACTTGTAAAAATTCTTACCTGAAGGCTCTGATTGACACTGTGTTGTGCATCAGATCTTAACCTGGTTTATGAAGTGTGTAACTGCTGTTTTTTCTATTTTAGCTGCTTTTTTCTGAACATGAGCTGTTCTTTGAGTTCTTCCTGAGAGGCTGGAATTACATCTGTCTCCAGTTACGGCGGTGCTGTGCTGGTTCTCTTTGTGTGAATCTTTGACTTGTCAGACCTGCCCTAGTGCCCCTCCTCTCCCTCTGCATCACCTCTCCTCGGGTATTCATGGCCAGATCTTTCTAATATAAAGAGTTCTAGTTCTTTTTGTAGCTAATTCTCCTGCGTGCTGCCTATTGGGGTAATACTTATTTTCAAAATAGTATCCTCTGAGGAAATTTTCATAACCCATCCTAGTTGTCATGGCACAGCTCTGCCTGTTTTTTCCCCCCTTTTGCTCTCTGTACCAGGCACGCTTTGGTTATGTTAAAATGAAACCAGACGCCCTCCAGGCTGGGTACAGGTAAGCCCTGATCAGATTAGCTGCTCTGCAGATTGACTTGGTTATTGTACCAGTGTTTTCTTGTGCTTGAGCGAGTGAATTGGTGTGCCAGGACAAGGTGCTCCTCTCTGGTAAATTAAAGAAAAAATGACTTGATTAAGCATTTCAGGGGCTTTATGAAGAACTAAACATTATCACAGAGTATTCTGAGTTGGAAGAGACCCACAAGGATCTTCCAACTCCTGGCCCTGCACAGACACCCCAGCAATCCCACCCTGTGCCTGTTTCCTTCCCACAACTTAAAAAGATGATCTCTGAAAACTTCGTGGTGCTCAGTGATGTGGCTCCTAGAGAGAGGAGGATGAGGAGAAAATTCTGTGGGTGTTTTCTTCATTATTGTCATGTCTGTGAAGACTTTGGTTCTAAATTCCCAGATGCTTTCCGTTGTGATGCTTGGAACAAGCAACGACTGCAGGGCTCCAGTGGTGAGTGAACCTCTGCAGCCCCTGGCAGCACTAACGAGGTGGTCCCCACTAATGAGGGTCTGTTGCTGCAGCTGAGTGCTACTGGGGGAATCTGCTGGAGGAATCCTCTCTTTATTGTTTTCCTCTGATGTTGCGGCATTCCTCAAAATTCCTTTCATCTACTTCTTGTCTGCTTGTTAACAACCATCTGCATGCAGAGCACTTGGCTACTTTCAGTCTTTGCTTTATATAATTGAAACTTTTTCCCCTCCTCCTTTTGGAGCTTTCTGGTAGGATTTTTTTTTTCCCTGTCTGATGTAGGTGTTTGAATTTTTCAGTTAGTCAAACTAGTACATAAAGTGATCTTCCTGTTCTGGGCTTGCTGTAGTTGCATTACTGGGGAAAAAAAAAAAGGTTTTACTTATATTTACTGGGCCTGGGAGAAAACTTCATTACCCAGAGAGGTTGTGGACTCCTCATCCCTGGAAGTATCCAAGGCCAGGTTGGATGGGGCTTGGAGCACCCTGGGATAGTGGAAAGTGTCCCTGTTCAACCTGTGGGACTGGATGAGCTTTAAGGCTCCTCCCAGCCCAAAACATCCTGGGATTCCATAAAACTGTGTAATTTTCCTTCCAGTCTGAGAGACTACAACCAAAATCTTCAAGGAAACATATCCAGGATGCCTTTTCCCCTTTTTTTCCTTCTTGTTTTGCTCTCTGGTCCTACAGAGATCTGTAGTTTTAAAGTGGGTTGGATGCTCACTGCCCAGTGATTGGGGATTTTATTGGATGAGGAATAGTGGGATGTGCCTGTCCTCACTGCCCTTGGGAACTGCTGACCTGGTACAAATGGGAGTATTAATTGAAGTAATGGAGCTCTCCTGTGTTACACTTCATTTCTGAGAGTAGCTTGTCCAAAAGCATCTTGGTTTGTTTATTTAGGTGATGCTTGGTGAGATAAAGGAGGTTCTGAGAATTTGTGATTATCTACTTAACTGTGGCTTACGCTGCTGTCTCAGTGCTGGGGAGCAGACAGGTAGCTCCCCTCCTCCTCCTCCTCCTCCTCCTCCTCCCCCTCCTCCCTGCCACAGAGAGCAGCAGCTGCCCGACTCCCTCCAGGATTAATCATCCCCACCAAACCTCTCATTGGTTTATGACACACGTTAGGGCAGAGAGCTGAATGGAAAAGCTTCATCTTGCTTCGCAGAGATGTCTTGGAGAATGTAGAAATCCATGCAAAAATTTCCCTTTTTCAGTCACTGTAACTGCCTGTTAGCTCAGAGCTGGGTACTGTCACTTCTAAAGTCCTGGCATTTATTGCAAGAGATTGTATGATAATTTCAGAGGGACATTTTCCCTTTTACCAAGGTTTTTTTACGTAGATGGAAACATTCCACCCTCTCTAGTAGTCATGAAGTCCCTGGCCCTTTGAGTGAGCTGACAGTGCAGAGCTACACGGCTGCGGTACAGTTCAGTTCTTACCACAGCTCATTCCAGCTCCTCTAATGAAAAGAATTTGTCCTGTCTCTTCCAGAGCTGGGAATCCTCTAGGTCTGGGGAGGTGCAAATGTGTAATAGTTTGGCTGCTGATCCTACTTGGCCCTTTGGACCCTTGGAGGCTGTGCAGTAATGGACTCGCAGCCACAGCTCTTTGTTTCTGGTACAATACTTTTGTGTTGGCTTTTGTTGTGAAACTCTTGGCTTCAGAGTTGGTGAATGTGTTTGCAGACGTCCCATGTGTTCTCTGCTTTCTTCTGACATGTGCAGTAAGGTTGGGTGAGTCAGGAGAGCCTTGTCCCAAGGCAGGGAAGGCTCTGGCTCAGCCCGGTGGAACGGCCATGGGAACGGTCCCGTTGGTGACCGTGCACCAGCCTGGGCTTGGTGAGGGCTCTCAGCCTGGCAGCACCGTTTGCAGCAGTTTTTAGAAGTTTCAGTAGATTGAGAATCTCTATTGTGTTCTTTGTGTGAACCTTTTTAAGTTTTACCAAGAGTTAAGGTCTGGAAGATGTTGTAGTACTCCAAATTATTTTCATTTGCTGCCTTTCCTCATGGATTACTTGACTGAAAGTTGCCCCAGCTCAGTTTTTTTGGCTCTTATCCTGGCTTTTAGACACATGAATGTGACGTGCTTTACTTCTGCTTGTAAATAAAAAATGAAATTAAAAAAAAAGTCTAGTATTCACTTCTCTAGAAAAGCCCAGCTCCTAGAAAGTGGTGACTGCAGGGTGAGCAATGCTCCATTCACTCCCACTCCCTCTTCCCCCAAAAGAACAGGAAAACCCTCCTGAACATATCTTTGATTAAAAAATTCTCCTGATGAGATTGATCTCATGATTTTTTGAGAGATTGATATTTGGCATAATGATGGTTGCTCTGCTTCTTGGATGAGATGTTTCAATGCTGCCAATCAAAGCATCTTTTAAAAATATCCCATCTTCGAGAAGAATCTATTCTTGTAAATCGGAGCCCAATATTAAAGAACACTGTTGATTGTGAAGTGTCCAAATTAAAGAAACAGACCAATTTTCCTCTCTCGTTTCTCCCTTTCCAGCTCCTTGTAAAATGCAGGATATTTGTTGCAGGCTTCACACAGGATGAGCATGAGATGCTCCAAAATGTGGCACTTGAACTGCAGCAGTTTGCTCAGAAGGTGGAAGCTGGCCTGATTTTCTCTGCAGAGACTTCTGTCTCCTGCCTGGTCTCTTGGCATGAATGAAACATTATCTAGTCCTTGTGAAAAGTCCTGGAGTAGAGAGTCTGTCTTGGCTGAACCTGATTGAAAGAACTGAGGAAAATCTATCCAAGAAAAATAAATTTCTGGTGGAGCGGCCAACAGTGTTTGTGACATGAACCACTTCTGGAGGGATGGGGGTGGTACAGATAGGTGGTTTTGATTTGGCTCTGGGAAATATGGATGAAATGGGGGGATAAAGAACCTTTTTCTTGCAAGATAAGATACCATCATCTCTTTATAACTTAAAATAATTCAGTTCTTGGTGTTTTCTCACCATTTCTTGTTCCCATGGCATCTCTTTCCACCTTGTACCCTTGAACTTCCTGATCTTTTCTACACCTTGCAGAAGAGCATCTCCCTTTTCTCCTGCTCTGTGGATCGTGGAGCCAGGTATCTTGGATAAGGCAGTGTTGGCTTTCATCCAACAGGGAGTTGGATGCTTTAGTTTAAATTTAACTTTCTGGGCTGAAGTCTCAGTTGTTTTGGGGCGGAGCAGAAGGGAACCATGCCCCATCCCTGGAAGTGTCCAAGGCCAGGTTGGACGGGGCTTGGAGCAACCTCAGATAGTGGAAGGTGTCCCTGCCCCTGGCAGGGGGTGGAACAAGATGATTTTTCACGTCCTTTCCAACCCAAACCCTCCTGGGATTCTGTATCTGCAGTCTCTGGTGCCGGGGATCGTCGCTCCCGTTGCGGTACCGGCACTGCCTCTGAGGGACTCGTCCCCCAAAGGCCCAGCAGTGACACGAACCTCCCGGAGCTGCTGCGTTGGGCTCCTGAGGCTGCCCAGACCCTGGGGCTGTTAGTTTGCAGAGGTACCTCACAGGGCTCTTTGTTTAGCGAGGGAGAAGAGCTGAAAGGCCACCCCCAGGTGCCCTCTGTGCTCTCCCCAGCCCGGGCAGAGCTGGGGTCGACTTTCCCAGCTTGTCTGTGGTTGCCTGCTCTCCCCATCCAGCCCCTCACTCCCAGTGTTGTGAGTCGGGAACTCCCCTGTTTGCACTCACAACAGGGAGGAGCCGGGTAGCACTGGCAAACCTGCCACGTCTGCCTGATACAGACCCGCATTGTCCTTGACGAGCAAAGAGCCTTCCAGTCATTCACCTTGCCAGCAAGAAAGAGGATTTATTTTTTAATTTTTTTCATTAAGAGCAGCTGAGTTGCTTGGAATCAGTGCAGTGTTTAGTGACACCCAAGGAGGATGTAATTCTGTGAATAGAAAATGCTGCTTAATTGCTGAAGACGACAGTTTATTCTTCCACATTATGGAATTTCAGTCTATGTGAACCCAGCAATGTGGCTCTGAACTCATTATTTTGATTTCTTGCTCACTGCCTCAACATAGTAGAAAGCATCTCTCCCTTGCAGAATGAAATGCTGAATCTTTCTGTATCTAAATGAGATTAAATTAATACTGCATTCCGGGGAGCTCTTTTATAAAGAATCAGCAGCATTCTGCTCTTCTGCAGGATTGTGTTAATCATCAGACACGAGTTGAAGGACTATGGCCACATAAAGCTGTGTAACAGGCCAGCAAAAAGCTGGGACATGCTGAAGGGTAACTCAGGTGTCTCTGGGAAGAGAGGAACTCTCTCAGGAACCCTGAGTCACAGAAATAAATGTAATTGACTGTACATTTCCCAAACAGCAGCTGAATCCGACTGTTCTAAAGTAAAAATGGGTTTGTTTTCTCTTTCACATGTGATGTATAATCCTTTTTTAGCTACTTGTGTTTTTTAAACTATAGGGAATTGGGAATAATTTGTGTGAATTTATAGTGAGTTCTGAAAGGCTTAGAAGCATTTTGGAGTGTGTGTATGTACACACTGCGTGTGGGATATACAGCAAACTTTTTAAAAGAAGTCTATGTTTATTTAGATCCCAGCAGTTTGAGGCCCTTGCTCTGTACTTATAGATATGGTTAAGTTTGGCTGTGAGGAGGAAATCGGAAGTCTCTTTTTCAATACCATTTCAATATAATTTTATTAAAGCAGGTTTTAGGACAAGCTGGAGGTGAGGTGTAGGTAAATAGGTAAAAGCAAGTGTGTTTTGGGAACATGAATATGAAATCTTGACGTGTGTGATGAGTTTCTCGTGGTACAGCCACGTCCCCAAAAATGCCTGCTGCTTTATTTCATGTAATCACAGAATGGTTTGTGTGGGAAGGGACCTTAAAGCTCAACCAGTTCCGCCCCCTGCCATGGGCAGGGACACCTCCCATTCTCCCAGGTTGCTCCAAGCTCCGTCCAGCCTGGCCTTGGACACTTCCAGGGATGGGGCAGCCACGGCTTCTCTGGGCAAACCTGTGCCAGGGCCTCCCCACCCTTGGAGTAAAGGATTTCTTCCCAATATTTCATCTAAACCTGCCCAAACTCAGTCTTGCTGTTTCTCTACGTGTCAGTAATTTTGCACAGAGGATTTAGGTTGGACCACATACCTCTGTTCCTGCAACCACTTCTGTGTGCTTTGAAGGAAAATATAAAAACTAAGGAGGAGGATCTGCTCTTTGTGGTAGAGCTCATTTGTGTTGGTTAGAGGTTGTTCTAAATTTTGAAACATGAGGTTTAGCATCTCTTCTAAAACTTGTTATAATTTTATGTGGGTAGCAGGGTGCAAAATACTTAAACATGATTAAATTCCTGTAGCTTGGTGCCTTGTTTCTGGCTTCTGCACCACCAGTGTTTTATCTTAGTTCTCTAACTTGCTGTGGCAAAAGCAGAGAGCTGTTAGATAAGGAGCTTCTAAAGGTGGGACTTGTCAATAAGAAAACAGCCTGTAAGCCTTGCTTACTCAACCTTCAAATGGAATTAAGAGGTTGCAAATTAATTTGTTCTTAATCAGCTAAACTGAATACCATTGCCCATGTGTCCAGGACTTTGTTTATAAGGTCTAATAGACTTCTTGTAGCTTTTTTGTTGTTGTGAGTTCTGTTTTTATATCAAGGGACATAAATCATGAGTTCTTTGCTGCCTTAGGCAGGTCAACATCAGGGCCGTCCTGTGTCAGTCTGGACTGATGGCTCTGGGGAGGAAAGCTTTGCCCCAAACCAGTAACTGCTGCTTTTTAACTCCCACGGGCCTCACTCTCCCTATTTTTCACCCCAGACTGGAGGCTGTGAAGGATCTGCTGTCACACTTCAAAATGGAAGAGGATATATTGAAAAGGAGATGTTGCCTGAGCATGTTCTGTGTCCCCAGTTGCAGTTATAACAGCGTTGCCTATTGCCCCAGCTCTTCAAGGATGAGGCTTTCAGAGTCCCTTTGCAGGAATAGCTGGTGTAGTTCGCATGCAGAGATTTTTTTTTTTTTTAAAGTAAAATAAGTCTAAATAATCCTTGACCAAAGCCCAAGTGGGTTTTGCAGCATTTTGGTTTTTTCCTTAGAGAAATAAGGGGAAAGTGCTCCTCTGGGAGGTAAGACTTTATCTATGGAATGTGGCTAAACAACCTCTTGTATCTCTTCCCTGGTGAACAGGGAGCATCTGTGCTGTCTCTTTAACTGTTTGCATTGAGCTGAGGAAGAGCAGGACAGAGGTGGGACCAGAAAGCACCATGGTGGCTCTCTGAGGTTCACTGGGTCACTGTGGCCACCTCCTCTGTACTCCCTGAGCTCTTCCAGCCCTAACAGGTGTCTCCCTGAAAATATGTGCCAGTGTTTGCTGTCTGCTGGGGAAGAACAGTGTTCTTTTGTTGCTGTTTGGAGAGAGGAGGGAAGCCAGCCAAGTTCAGTGCTGCTTCATGGCAGAACATATCTCGGTGCTTTGAAGTTGCGTGTCTTTTAAAATAAGACCATCTAGGCTTCAGCTCTGAAACTCTTCCTTGCATTCACTAAAATATGTTCCAGTTACTAACAGCTTCTTCTACTAAAATTTCTTGTATTAAAATTCTGCCCATTTTTAATCCTTTCTGTTCCTGGGGATGTCATGAAGTCCATGGCTTGTGTTCCTTTAGAAAAATTTCTTGAGTGAGTCTTAAATCACGTGTATACAAGGAATTTCAAACTGCCCTTCACCTCAAAGCCTGTGGTTTCTGTGTGGAAGAGCTTGTGCATACAGCAGGAATTTGTCTCCTGCAGGAAGCACCGAGCACGTGACTGGGATGCTGCCATTGGGAGGATGATTTCTTATGGCTGAAAGTGCTTGTGATCATTCTTGAAATAAATTGCTTTTACTTCCTGCTCTTGTCTTGCCAAATATCCTAAAGCTATATGTTCACCTTTCCCAGCAGTGTTGGGAGCTGTTGGGTAGAGCCAGTCCCCTGCTTCTGTTCCAGTTTCTCTGAAAGCAGAGAAGGAAAGCTTTAATGGGTAGTTTTTAATTTCCTTATTAGACAGTTCAGAATCCATATGGGAGAGAGACTCTGATATCTGCATTCTTACTGCGTGGGGAAGATTTTACTTCACAGCTCTTCCCCTGTTAAACACCAAAGAGTCTGTAGTGAAGCTGTTTTATAGAGAATGATGTTTAAATGGTGTCATGAGCACTTGGATGCTCAGCCTGTGAAGTCTGTCTTGCACGTGAAAATGTACAAAAGCTGTTACATTCTTCACTAGTGCACACCTTTCCAGGAAAATCAATGTTAATGTCTCAGTAACTCTTGCAGCTGTGGCTTGTGGCCCCAGCAACCATTTACGTTTGCTGTGATTGCAAACGCTTGAACATCTTCTTGCTCTCATTAAGCCAAGGATGGCTCCTGCTGTCCATAGTAAGGGCTTGAATCATGGACTTGGGATTCAAACATGCAAAACACTTGTGGTGAGGTGAACTGGAGTCTGGGCTGCAGCCTGCCAGCTGCCCTGCTGCATTTTCCATGGAGGGATCAGGCCTGGCTGTTGCTTTGGGATGAGGGAGTGCAGGAGGCAGGTGCCCTGTGTCACCTGACAGGGTTGGACAGGGCGTGGAGCAACCTGGTCTTGTGGAAGGTGTCCCTGCCTGTGGCAGGGGGTGGGACTGCATGGACTTTAAGGGCTCTTTAAGGGTCTGGAGAGTCAGTTCTGTGAGGAGCAGCTGGAGGGGCTCAGCGTGGAGCAAAGGAGGCTCAGGGGGACCCTTCTGGCTCTGCACAACTCCCTGACAGGAGGGAGCAGCCAGGGTGGGTTGGGCTCTGCTCCCAGGGAACAGGGACAGGACAAGAGGAGACAGCCTCAAGCTGTGCGAGGGAAGGTTTAGCTTGGATATTAGGAAAAATTTCTTCATGGAAGAGGTGGTCAGGCATTGGAAGGGGCTGCCCAGGGACGTGGTGGAGTCCCCATCCCTGGATGTATCCAAGGAATGCCTGGATGTGGCACTCAGTGTGCTGTGCTGGTGACAAGGTATGGATAAGGCACAGCTTGGACTGGATGAACTTGGAGGTGTTTTCCAGCCCAAGTGATTCTGTGATTCCCACTCAAACTGTGATCTGTGCTGGGCTGCTTCTCTGAGCAATCCACAGGCTCTGGCCCAGGCAGCGGAATTTCAAGGCTGAAAGTTGGCAAAGGGATGTGCAGATATTGCTGTTTGCTACTGTTAAATATAATCTTTGTCATGAACAGATTAATGCATTAAACCACTGGGCAGTTGCACACAGCAGCCTCTTGCCCCCCTGGCATAGATAAATAAATCCTAGTGATGGATTTTGATCTCTTATTCCCAGAAAACTGCTCAGCTCCTGCTTGGGAGAGGCTGCTGCTGTGTGGGAACTGCTCCCAGCTGCCTCGCTGGGCTTTGTGTGGTGATCACTTTATTTGAGCGCTGGAAATGTGTTAAAAAGGTTCTGTAATGCAAAAGACTTATCACTTAAAAATTGGACTTGTATTTTCTGTGTTACCATGTTTTAAGTCGAAATTTAAGGGAGTATTGTTATTTTAGATGTAATTACAAGCTCCAGCAGAGCTCCCATCTCTTTATATAGTATTCTATACTTACTGAAAATATCTGAGAATAATAGAGGAAAAGCAAAGCATGGGGGAGGTAATTGATTAATGCCCCTCCCTGTTGGAACAGGAATGAAGTTGAGGTATATTCTAGTTGTTGGTGTTCAGTAAGAACTTTTCTCACTTTTCTGTCCTGAATTTTCTCTTCCCTGGAGCCTGCAGTGTGTCCCAGGATGAGCTTGTCTCACTCAGCACATCACTCCTGGTGCTCACAGTCTGGCTGTTGTGCTCTCAGCCCAGGGCTGGCTCTGGGTTTGGTGGTGCTGGGTGTTGTTTGGGGAGCTGGAGGTGCCAGGCATGGCAGGGTGTGTGGCACGATGCTCCCCGGGGCTGTAGGCACCAGGAGCAGCAATCCCAAACCCGGGACTTGGAAATCACAGGAACAGGGACTATGTTCACAGCTCCAGCCAGGCTGTTTTTCATTAGGGGTAAGAAAAATGTGAAGTCCTAGGAATTTTGTCAAGGCTTTTGATATGTGAGTACTCAGTGTTCTGCGAGAGGAAAATAAACTTTGATTAAAGACTAAACTCTGTTCCAGAAACTCCCAGCACAATATGGAGAGGCTTGTTCAGGTGAAAGGAGAGAGACCTGAGCTTGGGTATTTGGTTGAAGCCACTTGCTGTGGCTTTCCATGAGACTGCCATGCTTTTTGTGGAAGCTTGGAAGCCTCTTCAATAGTTTCTTGCCTGAACCTCACTTTGGAACTTACTACACATAAATATTTATACAAATATTTAATGTTTATATGTAATACTTTGATTGAACCTTTTAGAGCTTTTCTTTCACTGAACTTTCTCATTGAAGAGGTTTGCTGTCATACTGCGAAGGTCAGAAAAACTTCATGGGCCGTAAAGATGAGACTTTTCACGCTCTGTGGGTATCCCATGACAAAAGTGAAGCTGCTTTTTTTCCTTGCTTTGAGGATAATCTTCTGCCATGAAGGAATGGGGTTTGATATTATTTGCTTTTGGGAACTTGACTGTGTGGATTTCTGTCCCATGTCTCCAAAAAGCAGACATTTGTGGAGCTGTGTACTGACAAGCAGAAAGACAAATTCAGAATGATCTGCTCTGGAAAGAATCCAAGTGTTTTAATTTGTGTATATGTAATTCTAGTGTCTCTCCTAGAGCCAAGTCTGCTCTGCTTAGACTTGATGATAATGCTTAGCACACGGAGTGTTTTCATCTTGAAAGCACTGCACAAACATGAACTGACCTGGCAGTTAAACCTTAAACTTCCTTTTAAGTGACATTTACTCAGGTCTGGGAGCCCCTGGCTGTGTCTGCATTATCTGTAGTGTTAAATACTGACCAGGAGCTCGGAGCAGGCTCCCAGTCCTGGGCTCTTGGGCTCTGCCACAAGAGTGCTAAACATAGTCCTAGAATCATGGAATGGTTTTAGTGGGAAGGGACCTTAAAGCCCATCCAGTGCCACCCCCTGCCACAGGCAGGGACATCTTCCACTGTTCCAGGGTGCTCCAAGCCCCCTCCAACCTGGCCTTGGACACTTCCAGGGATGGGGCAGCCACAGCTGCTCTGGGCAACCTGTGCCAGGGCCTCCCCACCCTTGGAGTAAAGGATTTCTTCCCGATACGTAATCTAAACCTGCCCTCCTGCAACTTAAGGCCATTCCCCCTTGTCTGATACATCAAAATATATATTATATATATACAACAATACATATATAATATAAATCCCCCTTGTCTGATATATATATATGTATTTTAGATATATATATATATATTAAAAAAAATAGCTGCTGATGCTTCCTCTGGATGTTGGAGGAAAACTCAAATGACTTTTGCATATGAATCACTTCAGTGCTCTGACCAGAAACCCTGTCCCACATGGCAGCTCCCGCTCCAAGCGCAGCACCAGATCAATTCTCCTGGAGAGAGGCTTTAAATTTCCATGGAGGTTGGAGCTGATGTCATTGCTGTGAAATGAGGCAGCAGTGAGCTCCTGCTTCCACTCACTCCGCTCGGGAACTGGATCCCAATGCTTTTCTGGCATAATCCCATGTTCCAGAAACCACGGAGCTGTCCTGTCCTTGCTGCCGTACCACTGGTTATTCCTTAATCTCAGTCAGGCAAAGGGCAGAATTTGGTAAGCAAAATAGTGGAAGGCAACACAGTTACAGGATCAAAGAATCACAGAGTGGTTTGGGTTGGAAGGGACCGTAAAGTCTATTCCGTCCCACTCCTGCCATGGGCAGGGACACCTCCCACTATCCCAGGTTGCTCCAAGCTCCATCCAGCCTGGCCTAGAACACTTCAAGGAATGGGCAGCCACAGCTTTTTTTTTTTTTTCCTTTTAAATCTGTTATTTAAACTACTCTGCAGATATTTCTGTGAGGACCTCCAGAGGCCACACTGCTGCTTCCGTGGGGGGATTGAACAGCTTAGAGCTGCTGTCATTCCCAGGGACAAGACATCACGTCACGGGGTTTTAAGTCCTTGAGAACCGTTCCTGGCTCCCTCAGATTGTGGTGCAGCTTTAAAAACCTTTATCTTTGTGCTTTTGCTGTGGGTTATTGTTGCTTCCCTTAGTTCCCTGAGCAGAACAGGTGGCCTTATTCTTTGGTGTCTTGGCAGATTTCCTCTTAAGTCTTATTTTAGCAAGTTGAAAGAGGAAAAGGGCACAGGGTGCTTTTTGAAGCCATATTCACCGAGGATTTATTCCCACCAGCATTGTGAAGTCTGGAATAGTTACTCTGGGATTCTTTGCTGTTTTGAAGCAATTATTGTTTCTTGGTTTCTCAATCTTGAAGTGCAGGATGTTGCCCTATAAAAGAAGAATATATCCAGGAGAAGCACTGAAACACAGAAAGAAGGTTTTATTCACTGCCCCAGGATTTACCCACTTTGTCTTGAGACATGCACAGGTTTTACAGGAGCTTGTGAGGGCGTGGAAAGATGAAAACAAACACAGACAGCTCTCTTCATCAGGGAGTAGTAGGTGATGGAACAGAATTTCTGCAGGATGAATTTTGACATTTATTCACCCCCTCATTCCCCCACCTTTGTCCCTCTTCCTGTACCTTTGAGTGAAGCCTGACCTGAAGTGCCTGGTGAGCAGATGCTGAGGTGCTCCACGGCTGCAATTAGATAATGTTTTTGCATGTTTTCTGTAATAACAGCAGAAGATGGGCGCAGCCTGTTCTTTTAATGCTCTATGAAATCAATAGAGGCCTAATTTTCCTTTTTTTTTTTAAAAAGGTTTGGTTATTACTAAATATGTTTTAAAAGGCTTTGGGTTTTGTCAACAGTGTGAGCAGCAGAAAGGGAGGCAGATGCTTATGATGGGTTGTTCTGTGCGTGCTTGAGGTAAAACTGAGCCCTGATTTTGCAGATCTGGCTGTGTCACCTCTGTCACACCGTGTCTGTTTTTCCATTAGCTGCAGGACAATCTGAGTAATCAGATTCCCCCGTGAATCAGCGCTGGGACACTTTCGTTGTTTGCCGTTTCCTCGGTGTGTGATTCATGGAGTTTTGACCGGGACCTGGGGAGGGTGACTTGCCTGAAGCTGTGGTGCAGAACTGGGATTGCTTATTAAGAGTAGCTGCAAGAAGAGTTGCTTGTTCCGAGTCTGTTCCAGCTCCCTGTTTTCTAATTACGTGTTTGAATTTATCCCTTCTCAGCTCCCCTGTAATAAATCAGACACCCACAGGTTACATGACCCTGATCTCTGTCTCTTCTGATAAAGGTCTTTAAATGATGCTTCCATTAAGGTTTTTAGCAAACATCTGCCGGAGGATTGCTTTTAAGGATCTAGCTGTGTTTGAACTTGGTTTTATTTCAGCTCTAACCTAGCCCAGGTATTTTAGGATGCCCCTTGCAGGTGCTGTAGGACTGCAACCCCGACCTGCTTGAAGCTCTCCTGGTAACACTTTGAAATTGTGCTATAAATAACTAGTGACTTTGCAAACATACTTAGTGTCTTTCTTGTCCTCTGGATAACGTGTGAAGCAGGTGTGAGCTCTACATCCCCTTCCAGGAGGATTTCCAGCTTAGAGGGGCAGGTGCACCTTCTGGCTGTGCCCGAGCATCTCTTGCTTAAAAGGAATTTTGGTACAAGCCCTCCCTCCTGCCGGTGTGTGGGTGCAGAGCTGTGCTGGGCTCCCTTAGGCACTGATTGCCACAGTGGAGCTGATCCCATGAAGGGGATCCAAACACTTGACTCTGTCTCTCAACCACGGCAAAATTAGCAGGGCCGAGTGTTTGAATTCCTGAAGTACTTGCTGGGTAGTGATGGTTGGGACATGTGGTAGGACTGTAAATGTTTTGTGCTTGAATTCTCCCTGAACAAGCACTTGGTGTGTCTGGACAGTGCATCTTGATCTTCCAGCTGCTGGTCTGGAAGGAGCAGGACAAGACTGAGATGGATGGAGAGGTGCAGTGCCTTGGGCAGCGGGGCAGAAACTCTGCCGGAAGGAGACAAAATGATCCTGAGAGAACTGGCAGGGAAAGAAGGAAAGCAAGCTCAGAGAAATGGTGTCAAGAATACTCGTTTTTGCCTTAGATCATAAGGCCAGATGAGATCATTTCTGTAAGAAGACATCACCGTGGAGGCTGATTTAGCTGAGTAAACTCTTGTTTGCTTGAGCTGGAATGGATTTTTAAAACCATCCTTTTCTTGCTTAGTTTGATCTTGTAGCCATCAGTTCTTGTTTCCTCCCTTGCCTGTTGGGTTGGGAAGCTGTGGAGCAAAGACGAGTACTTGTGGATATGATCTTGTTGCCTCTTGCCATCTGAGAGAGCTGGGATTTGAACAGGAGTTGTCATGGCTGTTTTAATCTCTTGTCATTTACTTAAAACTTTACTTAAAATTTTCTGGCTTGTTGATGGATCATTTGCCACCCCTCCCTTTTTTTTTTTAAACAAGGCTTCATAGTGGTCTAATTCCAACAGTGCTTCTCCTCAATGAACCAAGTGCATTTTTCTCTCCCTCTTTTAAAAAAACCATAAATCCCAGTACTCTCATTCTGCCCTGTACTCTTCTGTGTCTGCTAAATGTGGTCAGAAGTGTTAAGTGTGTTTTCAAGCTTTCCTTTGCTGTCAGTACCAGTGAGCCATCTTGCTGTCAGTGATGCATGCGTCTTACTACTTTTTGTTCCTTCAATCAAGGTTTATTTAGATTTTTGTTTCTGCAGAAGCTACTCAAAATGCCTCCTATTCCTGGTCTGTCCTTTCAGTTGCTCATCATCTTGGACGTGGTTTGTGTGCTGTGGGTGAGAACCATGCTGATGGCTTGGTCAAGAACCTGTCGAGTACCAAAGATTTTTTCAAAAAGAGTTATCTTTAAGCATTTAAGCATTATCTTTAAGCTCTTTGTTACATACAAGGAGCTTTAGACTTGGAGAAACTTAATATGTACAGAAAATACTGACGTTCTGACATGGCTGGTTCTGCCATGAGAGGGTTTTATTGTGTCTTGCCCCGAGCAGCTGTGGCTGTCCCATCCCTGGACGTGTCCAAGGCCAGGTTGGACAGGGCTTGGAGCAACCTAGGATAGTGGGAGGTGTCCCTGCCCATGGCAGGGGTGGCACTGGATGGGCTTTAAGATCCCTTCCAACCCAAACCATTCTGGGATTCTGTGATTCATTTGGGAATATGCCAGCAGATGAGATGAAGTCTGAGGCTCCCTTGTTCTGACAGATGTGCTGGTATAATAATTTCCTTTAATGCGCACAGATGAAATTGTCTTGTAAAGTTTGCACAGAGGTTGTGTTGATGCCATTGGGACTTTTGCTAAGATTGAAGGAGCTGTGCCCTAAATTCATGGTGTCCTTTCGACCCTAAGTACCAGTGCACTTTGCCTCCATTCCCAGGAGTGACCTGAATTTGAGGTGCTGAAAGGTGAACAGCATCTGGTGCTTGGAGATGTGACTTCCATGTACAGGGGTCCTTGTCCAAAATAGAATAGACTTTCCATTTGTATTTTACCTTTGTACAGTTTGGAGTGTGGAGCTGTTTAACCAAACTGGGATTTCATTGAAGAATTCCTTGGATGCTTCTCCCTTGGCTCAGATGTTCTTGCCCCCTTCTTTCTCCTTGTCTCCTTTCGCTGTGCCATCTGTCTGTCATCTGCTTTCTCATTTCTCTGACCTATTTATGAAATACGTTTGCACAACCCCTTTTGCAATGGCTGCAGAGGAGTGTTGGAATTGTGACCAGACTTACTTCCTCTTCCCCTTTGTTCAGTTTGTCAGCTCCAACCCATCGTATTTGGTGGGTGTCTCTGGCCTTGTCCTAAATGTTTGTGATGGTTTCACACTGGGGCTGTGCAGAGAATTTTCTGGTCGTGGCAAGACAGGACACAGCAGCATAAACCTCAGAGGTTGGGATTTGTCTGAGTCCTGGCAGGAGGTGGAGTCGGGTTTGGGTTGCAGCTCTTGCTTGTTAGAGTTCAACTCTGACAAAGAGGAACTTTATTTGCGAGGCTTTGGACAGTGATTTCATTGTCCCGGAACTGCTGGGCATGAAGGGGCCATTGAGGCTCTGTCACCAGTCCAGGTCTGGAGCCCACACCTGTCAGGGGCAGCAGCACCACTCGCCTCCTGCCCTTGTGGTTCCCCCCTTTCTCATGTGGAAGGATTAAGGCTTGGATTTGCTGCAGCTGGCCTCAAACTCGGCCCAGCAGCAAACTCTGGAAGCAGTGGGATCACTGTTAGCATACAGGGGATGAGACAGCACTGCAGCAACAACCAGCGTGGATGGGCCTCCTTTTGTAGAATCACGGAATGGTTGGGTTGGAAGGGACCTTAAAGGTAGTTTTGTTCCACCCCCTGCCATGGGCAGGGACATCTTCCACTAGCCCAGGTTGCTCCAAGCTCCGTCCAACCTGGCCTTGGACACCTCCAGGGATGGGGCAGCCACAGCTTCTCTGGGCACCCTGTGCCAGGGCCTCACCACCCTTGGAGTAAAGGATTTCTTCCTAATATCCAGTCTACACCTGCTCTCCTTCAGCTTAAGGCCATTTCTTCCTCTTAATTACATATTCCAGAAAAAAGCAGTAATTTACCAGCAACCCCCCAAATCTCCCTGCAGTATGTGTTCAAGGTAAAGAAGGAGCTTAAGAGCTTGGCATGTTCCAGCCCGGGACCTTGTGTCCTACCTGGCAGTCCATGTGGCAGGGAGGGAGTGCTCTGAGTTGGAGATATTTTCATGCCTTTTCAAAATGGTTGAAAAGACCTTAATATAATTGGGGTTGGGCGGTGTCATACATGTAGGGAACAAAGTGGTAGGGTTGGATTTGTTCTGGAAAGGGTACTTTATTGTCCACGCTTCTCTGCTTGAGATAGCAAAGAAAAACAACAGGGAAAGGGAGGAGGACACAGCAGTGGTGATAAGGCGGCTCCCTTTCGGTTTCCTGCCTGCACAGTGGGAATGGATTTGTCCTGCCAGTGATGGATCTGAGGCTGAGGATCTCTCTTCACACATTTACATGCAAGTTCCAAATAATCATGAAATCACAGAACGGTTTGGGTTGACAAGGATGTTAAAGATGATCCAGTTCCACCCCCTGCCACAGCCAGGGTCACCTTCCACTACCCCAGGTTCCTCCAAGCCCCATCCAGCCTCATTTATTTTTCCCAGAATTGAATGTGCCATAGGCAGAGGTGGCTGTGAACGGATGGCAGGATTTTGAAAACTTCCTGGATCTCCCTGCCCCCCTGGGTAGGGGCTTTCTCAGCAAATATATCTAGGAAATTTTGCCACTTCCTTTGAAACTGTTTGTCCAGTCTCAGATGCTGCAAAATCAGAGCTTTGGGGGAAGGGTGGATTAAAAAACCAAAACAACACAAAGGCAAAATAACCCTTGGTGCAGGCTGCTGTAGATCAGGTCATGTTTTCTTTTGTAGGTCAGACATGATAATATATTCAGAATTACTGAAGGGGAGGAACAGCTGTAGCTTCTTGGGTTGTTTTGTTTGTGGGTTTTTTTTCCTTGGTTTTTTTTTGAGACACTGAGGAAAGAAAATGGAGCACGAGGGGACAAAAAGAATTGCTGAACAGAGCGTGTCCTTTGCCCAGCTTTAGGGAATAGCCAGTGTCTGTGGGAAGAACCTGAGCTGCAGGGAGGGAAGGAGGAAGCATCCAGGAGTGTGTAACCAGTTGTAACATAAGAATGGTTGCACATTCCTGCTCTCCAGATTCGCATTGAAGATGCCTTGTGTAGCTGAACTAATAAAAAGCCCAAACAAGAGAGTTACTACACTGTTAACCTGCAGCTGACCCCTCGCTTTTAATCTCAATACATGAAATGAAGCCCATGTAATCACTCCTAAATTTGTGTGCGTATCTGTGACACATATTTTGCAGAGAAGAGCCTGGCGGGGGGGGGGCAGCTGTTCGATCAGAGATGCCACAAGGTGAAAACCCTACCTTTGTTCTGCTTTTCCTCACCCACCTCCCCTCTGCTTGGGAGGGAGAGTTGGCCTGATCAGAGAGAGCCTTTTTGGCAAGTGTTTAATTAATTAAATGAGAGAAGGTAGTACATTGATGGTTAGAGTGGAATGTCTTCTGTGATGCTAAAGCCATTCCACTCTAAAGTAATCTTGTGCCTGGGACAGTAAATACCCCAGAGATAACAGCTCCTCTTGTCCAGGAGCCAGAACTCCTCTGGCCATGTTATAGATGAGAAAAAGATGTTGAGTACCAGGGCCAGGATCAAATGGCAAATCTGTGATGGAGCACGGAATTAGCAGATTTGGGACTGGAGGCCCAGCTTTGAGCCTTGTAAACCATAAGACTTTCTTCTCCCCTGCCACTGTTCTGCCACATTGCAGAAGATGGATGAGAGCCCTGGGTCGGGATTCCACAATGGGAATGTCCTATTCCCTAAGGAAAGGTCTTCCTGTGTGATGTAGTAAAAAAGTATTAGATTCCCACCACAGATATACAGACATGGACTCTGCTATCAGCTTCTTCTCTTCTTCCTTTTTGTTTGTTCTTTTTTCTCCCTGGTCAGATGTGGATTTTCTCCTTGAAGCCTACCTGGAGTTAACCCCATAACTCCGCTGTCAGTGATGTGTTCTGTTGCTGTTGTGGGCTGGTGCCTTCTGGCTCTGTAGGAGAAATGCAGCTGCATTTCTCCTGACTTTATGTATTCGGACTTTGCAGAGTTCATCATCTGAAGTCCTTGTGTAAACTTTACACTCAAGGAGTCCTTGAGGTTGTGGCACTGGTGGGGTTGCCCTCGTCAGGCTCTCACAGGAATCAGGGTCTCATGCAGCAAACACAATTTGCAGTTTGAATGGTTCACATCCCAATCCCGATGTTCAGTTTGTTAGCGTTGGTGCCTCAGCTCTGCAGACTCATCCAGATCCTGCTTCCTTCCCCCTCCAAAGGTTTGAATTACCCCATGCTCTTTTCCAGGAAAGTAAATAGGGGATCTGTGAGTTTAAACATTAAGGCCTTTGTCAGCCCACAGCGAGTAGCAGAGGCCTCCTGTGGCTAAAACTATGTCTGGGGGAGGTCCTTGTTTTACAGTGCATTGAGCTGTGTTGAAGGATGGTTCGGCAGGATGGGACCAGAGCAGGGCACAGGTGGAGCTCCAGCAGGAGCCGTGCTCTGCTTTTCCTCTCCCAGCCCCTTGTGCTGAGAGCGTTTTGTCCTCGTCCCGAAGGGCAGGGCCTCAGCCAGCGTGGAGGGGAGGATGTTGACCACAGGACTCAGTCACAACCCTCAGATGAGTGGCCAGCTGGAGCGTTGGCTCCTTTTTGTCTCCATCACCTCCTAGCAGATCATCCAGATTTTGCTGTTCGGCTGCAGTGTGTGCCACCTCTCACCTCCACCCTGTATTGCTCCTCCTTTCTGCTGTCCTGAACAGCCTGGCAGCCCAAAATCAGAGTTTGTGCAGCCCAGAGCACTTGTTACTGGTTAGGTGCTCGTAGTGCCAATACACCCCACACTCCTGAGCTCGCCAGCTCCTGATGAAGCTGGTGCTGAACCTGCTTTGTAGTGAGTTAAATGGAAAATGTGGATCAGAGCTCAGCAGTGACACTTCTTCCCGTGGTACAGAACTGCATCACCCTGGCGTGAGATGCACAAACAGCTCCAGGGCACTGCCTGACTCTGGTCTGGCTTGAAGCAGACTTTGTACTACTTAAATCAACAATTTATTGCAGAAATTGCTGGGTTTTAATTGTTTCTGGCAAACACGTTCAGAAGATAGTACTGACTAGAATAGTGGCTCTTAAACTGTGCTCTGTGGGACCATGCAGAGGGATTTGCAGATTCATTAAATGAGATTCATTAAATGATGGAAAACTTGATAAAGGAGCCAGGAATGCCCGAGAAATTCACGGGTGTTGACAGATACCCATTGGTGCCAAAGCCATGATGAGGAGCGGAGGGAAGTGACACGATGTGGCAGTGACTGCATGCAGATGAGATGGGATGCTCCCTGAAAACCCTTCATTAGTGGCATTCATTAGTGACCAGAGTTGCTCTTCTGGAAGATTCTTCGACCTGGTCAGAGCTCAGCCTTTTCTTGGAAAGCAGAAACGCTCTTTTGTGTCTCCCATTTGATGTTTGAATCCAGTGTTTCTTCAGTCCTTTGTACGCCGGAGCATTGGTGATAAAAGGGGTTTCACGTGGCCGAACAATGCAGATTGTGCCTTTCTTCTCATGGAAATACAACTGGATTTTCACAGCCTTATTTCAGCCATCCTCAGCCACCCCACACACAGGTCTGCCCCAAGCTCCTTCCCCTTGTGTCCCCAGTTCATCCACCCCAAACCAGCAGCTTCCCCTGCATCCATACAGGGATCTCGGTCTCAGATTTGATCCAGTGCCATGAAACCTTTCTGCGTTTTTTCTGCGGAACATAATTGCTAATTCCATAATTTATACCTTCTGATCTTCTGCCTCTGGTGCTGCCTGTCCACAGTTAAGTAGCTGGAAGCAGCTGCCCTTCTCCCTGCCCGTGCCATCCCGATGCTCCGTGACCCCTTTCTGCCATGTTTCTCTGGCTCCAGGCAAAACCGAGCATAGCGTGACTCACATCAGTCTCCTGTTGTTGTCCCTCTCCTTTTCCATTTCTCTCTGGACTTTTTCCATGCTCCTGTAGTATATAGCAGTCCTCCAGCCAGGATTATTTTATCCCATTTCTTAGATAAAGGGCTTGGAGGCCAGAAATGTGTTATTTCTGTGTTAACTGGAAGAGCTCTTTAGTTGAGAGAGGAAACTTTCCTTGGATCGATGCCAGAAATAGCAAGGCTGCCCCTTCCCTTGACTAAATGACCTTCAGATTTAATATTGATGTGTAGCTTTATCCTCGCTCTGGTGTAGACTAAAGAGGTGATCTTTGCTGGGAGAGGCCTGGGTAGGGACTTATGTTAAGAGGGGCAGCAGAGGAGCCAAGCAGGGCACTACAGAGAGAATATCTGCATCCAGTGGGTGTTCTCTTCCCCTAAAAGACCTGGTGTTCCTGTTACTTTGAGCAGGGATGACCTCCCCATGCTTCAAGACAAAAGAAAAGAAATTTTCAGTTTTCCTACAACTCTGAAGCAACTGGGATTGAAGGTTTGGAAATCAGGGCAAGCCCCTGAGTGAGTGGGCCTGAGCTGGGATTGCACATGTGCAGCTCGCTCCCACTGCTCTCCCGAAGGCTGGGAAGCAGATTGCTGCTCCCCTGGAGGGCAGGGGCCCTTGGGACTGCCCCTGGTGGGTGAATTTATACCACTGTGGCTGTTTTGCATGAATGCTGCCTCTGCTGCTTTGGTGTTCCCTGAAATCCATTGTCAGTTCTCTCTTACTGCCTGCCCAGCCCATTTCAGCCGTGTTTGGCACTGATGAGAAATTCTGCTTTGGCTGAAAATCCTCCTTGGCTTCTACCTGTTTTGTCCTGATGTCACTACATGGTCCAAACAATTGTATTTTTTAGAATCATATAACGGTTTGGTTTGAAAGGAACCTTAAAGCCCATCCAGTCCCATCCCCTGCCATGGGCAGGAACACCTTTCACTATCCCAGGTTGCTCCAAGCCCTGGGGCTTGAACACTTCCAGGGATAGCGAGTCAAAAACTCCATGGACTTCCTGACTTCTATCTTTGTGTGAGCTTCAAATACTCCTTGCTCTAATGAGCTGTGAGGAAGACTGGAAAAAACCTTTTAAAGACACTTTTGTGAGGAGTGTTTAGGGCTTTTGTGCTCCAGGTACAGAGCAGAGCGTAATTTTGCGATCTCGGAGCTGTGTCCATGAACACAAACTTCACGTTGGAGTTCTGCATTTGGAGACATATTTGCAAAGCTCTCTCCTTTTCCTCTCAGGACATGAAAGAGCAGATAAGGAGGGTGAGGTCATCCCAGCAGTGCAGAAATTTCCCAGGCCTGAGCTGAGCCTGTTTCAGTGTAATCACTTATCCTGAAGTTTCATTTTGATCTTGGGCTGCAGAACCTGCGGAGTTAAACAAAAGCCCCCCCTCCCCATGAGCCATGACAAAACACCCTTTGACCTTCAGGTCTTAACGGCTGCATAATGAGAAGTGAAGAGATTGAAGCTGCTTTTTCATCCCTGGAAAGATGGGAGTATCCAGTGCTGCCGACTCCTGCCTGTCCGTGCTTACTGGGTGCAGTGGGTGGGGGAGAAGAGGAAGCCTCTGTATCTCCTGTGAGATAAACGAAGAGGAAAATGAAACTAAATCAGTTTTATTTGTTGCCCTGCTCACTTCAGTCCCAGAGTGACAGTGATTAGAAGTGGCTCAGTTGAAAACAATCTGGGCAGAAAACAGCTTCTGCTTCCTGTGTCAGTGTGTTCTGAGCTCTGTTGTTGGGAAGTTTGGTAAATACTGAGGGAATAGTCAATTCCCCTCTTCCAAGGAGAGTTCTTTCTTCAAGATTAACTTCACTTTTTTCTTGGATATCTCATTGTGAGGCTGTTTTGCTGGTGCTGCCCAAGTGGGAAGGCTTTGGGACACAGACAGCTGTAGTGGCACTTATTTAGATCAAGTTGAGGACAGCACAATCAGGAAATGCCTTTGTTGGTGCCATTCTCCTTATGGTATGAGCTGGAAGGTTTTAACATCCTGGAGAATCTTTCCATAAATCTTGCCTTCAGTAACTCTTCTGAGCAATGAAAAGCATGTCCCAAATAAGTCCTGTTCTGACACAGTGCTGCTCGCCAAAGCTCGGGGCTGCCGTGCTCGCCCTGGCAATAATTTAACATGGTTTCTGTATTATGGAATATTGATTTACTGTGGAGCATAAAAATGTGCCGCACTCAGCAGAAGGGCCTCTCCAATTGTTATGCTCCAGGAACACTGCTGCTCAGGAATGTGAAATAAATTTTCCCTTTTAACAATGGATACTGATTTGCATAGTCTCTATTCTTGTTTCCCCAGGGATTGTGGCACTAATGGGCTGCAGCGAGCGCTCCCCCACTTGGACACCAAACTCCCCTCTTTGCACACATACAAAGGGCTTTGCTGTGGAACAAGTGTAATAACTTTTCAAACAGTTTACTCCATGCCGTAATTGTCTCCTCTCTGTTGTGCACTCAGTTTTGTTTGAAGAACCTAGGACATTGAACACCCGCTTCCTTCTCTTCTTTGATGTTTTAACTGCATTATTTTAAAGGAAGCTGGTTTTCCAGCAATCCAGAAAGTCACATCATCCTGTGCTGCCAAGTGTGAGCTGATCTTGTGGTGCTGAAGGGAGACCAGCAGCTGGAAGATGGCTAGTTTGCTCTGCTAGTGCTTTGCCTTGGCAGCAAGCAGAGCTTAAGGATGGAGTTGCAAAGTGTGCAGTTTGTCTTTTTTAAAGAAATTCAAGCAAATGGCTTGTGGTTGTTGCTGGTTGTGCTTGTGATGCATTAGTGAAGATGTCAAACCTCTGTCATCACTTCCTGTATCCTCTTAGTGAACTAAAAAATTCCCAATTACCTGAAGGCAGTCGAAGCATACTTTGGTACCTGGTATAGCCTCACCTTCTTATTCCTGGATTTAGCTGCAAGGGAGTAAGAAACTGCCTTAATTTTTGGTGTGATGATGATCAGGCAGAATCTGCACATGGACAGTATGAGCTCTGCTCTGCCTGCCTGCCTCGGTGCCCGTGAGCGTGTGGAGAACTATACTGAAAAATTGCTCCAATAAATTCTCTTAAAACTTGGTGGTTTTCAGCTGACTGCTCTGCAGTGCCTCTGGAGACTTGGTTTTCCTGGCATAACAGCCAGCTCGTGGTGTCCAGAGGCTTCTGATCCCAGCTCCTGCCCCCACCTTGCTTCCCCACCTTCCACTTCTCTCCCCACACCTTGTCTATGGGTGCTGAAACAGGATTCAGACATGGCCCAAAGTACTTGCATTGGCATAGCTGAAAGAATAAAATCTGAATTTTCTTCTATTGTCACAGAACAATTGTCACTGCTGAGGGCTGAAGAGCAGCTAGAGCTGGGAATGGCTGTTTTTCAGACAGTCAGCTGAATAAATGCTTGGGGCAGTGCATAAATGTCATGGTGTAAAGATCTGGGGCACTTGGGTTTGAAAGAGCGCAGAAGTACTTCTGAGACACCATTCTCCCGTTTCCAGGCCGTGGGGAGAGCTGCCCCATGCTCCTCTCCAGGTTCCTCTGTTTCCACCGGGATTGTGGATGGGACGGGAAAGGCCAGCACAGACAGGGGGAGTGACTCAGAGCCCAGTGAGTCACCCTGCTGTGCTCCAGGCAGGATGCAGCCCCCGAGGGCGCGGAGCAGCTGCTGTGTCACCACAGGGCAGAGGTGTCTGTGCAGCACCTGGGGCCATGTGGAGCCTCACCTTCAAAGAACCATGGAGCCTTTTCAGTTGAGACCTCTAGGGCCGGCAAGTCATACCTTGGGCAGTGCTCTGGAACTGCTCTGCTTTGGGACCTGAACTCCAGTCCCGCAGCACAGCCAGTCCCCAAGTGTGGCACGGGGAGCGAGGGCTGGTGTCACAGCTCCTGCAGGTGCTGGGGCGGGTGCACAGCCGGCAGTGTTGCTCTGAGCTAAAAGCAGGAGGTAAATAAAATGGTGATTTTTAGTTTACTGATGAGAAACTGAGTGCAGCATTTACCTTCCACTTGGAAGGGATATTGGGGATATTTTGGGGAGAGAAACTGCCTGGAGAGAGTGGCCTGGGGCAAACTTTGGCTGCAGCAGCAAGAGGGGAGAACGGGGAGAACACAGGGAATGAACTCCAGTTTGGATTCTGCCGAGTTGCCACAGGCTGTGGTTTCTGGTCCTACCATGATTCCTGTGCAGGAGTTCAGGCATCTTTTAATAGCTGCTCTGGGCCCATTTTTTTTCCTTATTTTCTTTTTTTTTTTCTTCTTCTTTAATAGAAACGAACTAAAGATGCCAAACCAACCTTTCATACCCTGGCGGTGGTTGCTGTGGGGGTGGCGTGGTTTGGATGGTTCCCCTTCACCGAAAGGAGGGCAGTTGGCATGAGCTGTGTTGGAATGCAGATCGTGCTGGTCCCTGGCTACTGGCCAGCGGCCAGCACTGGCCTCTCTGTTGGGCAGGAGCTTGGCTTAGCCCTGCTCATGCTGTAGAGTTGTGCTCCCAAATTTCCCCTGAGCAGTGGGGGTTTTCAGTGGCAATAACTCTTTGCTCCCAGCCTCTGGAGGTGCTGGGTTTGTGTGAGCTGGGGAATGAATGAGCCGAGGGGAGGTCTGAGCGAGATCCAGCAGTGCCGAGCACACGCTGGGAAGAGAAGAGCCCTTCAAAGCTGATGGTTCTGTCCAGGGGTGGGGGCGGGTGTTCCGCTGAACAAATTGTTCACTTTGGCTTCTTCACAGGCAGAAATGTTACCATCAGCTAATAAGATTGTTCTCAAGCCTTGTGGGGTTTTCTCTTCCTCCCTCAGAGTCGTCATGAGAGTGGGTTTGGCAGAGCTTTAGCTCTTGCTCCACCCTCTGATCTGGTTTTGCATTGATCCGAAAGAGTAATAATAAGAAAATAAAAGATTGGTGGGCTGAAGAATGAACTTGAAGAATATATGGGGACAGGAGCAAAGTGGAAAACAGCAGCTGAATTGGGTTCAATGAACTCTCTTTCTTTAGTGAGGCACAGTTAAAGATTACAGGCACAATTTTAAAAGTTGCATTTATGTAGTGCTTGGGGATGATGCTTAGAACTGTCTGTGTGAGTAGCGCACAGGGACATGTCTTAGTCACAGAATCCTGGGATGGCTTGGTTGGGAAAGGACCTTAAGCCCTATCCGGTCCCACCCCCAGCTGTGGCCACCTGACAGGCACCTCCCTGTGCCCAGTACTTCAGCCTCACTGGTGGCCAGATCCTGGGTGTCCTGTTGAATCTGTGGGTGACCCGCCGGGTGCCCTGGGCTGTGCCAGCTCTGGCGTCGCTGCCAAAGGCATTCTCTGGTTCCCAGCAAATCCCTCCCAGTGCTGCTCCAGCTCTCAGCCTGCTTGGCTGCCTGCAAAGTTTCTCAGCATTTCTGTGTCGTGTTTCTCTCTCTACTGGCATTGACTGTTTCTTCCAGCGTGACCTGTTACTCCTCATTTAACATCAAGATCATTTGGGTTTGCTCAAGAGCTCAGAGGGGCAGAGACAATCTCCCTCCAGACCCCAGTGGCTGCTTCTCATTCATTGCTGCTGACTCCCAGAAGTGGTTCTGGTAATGCAGTTCCCCTTCAGCCTGTAACTTCCCAATCTGAAATCAGTTCTAACTCTGTTTTCCTGTGCTGCTCTGTGTCATTACCAGGATGGTTTAGCAGCAGCTGGTGGATCTGCTCTGCTCACTTCGCAGCTGGGCCTTTAGTAGGACAGTCTCCTGGTGAAAAATAACTCTGCTGATCTCTAATTGCCTCAGTTTGTTGGGGCTGTCTCTGCCTGGTTGGAATTCAGCTGCATGAACTCAGCAGAAAGCAGGATGGACTGGTGGGTGAATGGGCTGACTGAGGGACTCGAAGCTGAGATTTAGATGGGATATTAGAAGGAAATCCTTCCCTGTGAGGGTGGGGAGGCCCTGGCACAGGTTGCCCAGAGAAGCTGTGGCTGTCCCATCCCTGGAAGTGTCCAAGGCCAGGTTGGATGGGGTTTGGAGCAACCTGGGATTAGTGGAAGGTGTCCCTGCCCGTGGCAAAGGGTAGGACTAAATGATCCCTGTGCCAGGACCTCACCACCCTCACAGGGAGGAATTTCTTTCTAATATCCCATCTAACCCTGCCCTCTGTCAGGTTGAAGCCATTCCCCTTTGTCCTGTCACTCCATGCTCTTGTAAAAAGCCCCTCTTCGTCTTCCTTCTAGACTCCCTCAAGTTTAGAAAGGAAGGAGTGGGTTTGTCTCCCAGAGCAAGTGGAGGTTTCAGATCCCCAGTGGTCACTGCAGGACATCAGACTCTGCACGTTGTGCATGGTTGCTCCTTACTAATGCTAGACAAGAAAACAATCATTTTCACAAAATACTTACATAGACATTAAAGGTGAGGAATATCCATAGGTCCTCATTCCAAAGCTGATCCCTTAAGGGAACTTCCATCCTGTGCATGTTGCTGCCAGCACCTCACAGGGAAGGGTGGGACCGAACTGGGAAAGGCTCAGCTCTAAATTTAGAGACACTCTACGCTCGGTGCTGTTTTGGAAAGTGTGGCTGAGCCATCATTCTGTGCCTTCCCCTCCTCCACCGCTGCCGCAGGGTGTCAGAGCATGAAGTGTACGTTACTGTTTCGCTTTCTTGGGTTATTTTTGGTTCAAATCCAGTGGGTTTTTCTGGGGTAGGATGTGTCCTGATTTTAAGGTGAGGAGCAGGTCTGCAGCTGCTTGTGCTGCCATGTCACTTGGGGAACTAAGTGGGTTTAAAACCAGGTTTTTTATACTTAATTTCTGTGTAATCTGAGCAGAAGAATGAGTTTTATTTAACAGCGCAGGCCAGTGTTGTTCCAGGAGGCAGAGGTACTTTGTAATGTTGGGAGGGGCAAACAAGGGGATTGGCACTTTGGACATGCTCTCAGCAGCATTTGATTGAAAAACTTACCTCTAAAAACAATTCCCAGTGCTATGTGGATCCCCAAAGAGCAAACTGCTGACATCCAGCTTCACACAGGGAGGTATTCCAGAGAGAAGGACTTAAACTCCTAAAGGTGTTCTGGAAAAGGTCTTGGAGAAGGTTGGGAAGGCAGCAGGCAGCAGACGCTGTTCCCTGTTTTGTGGGAATTTGGCCTCGTCCACGTTGGCTCTGCAGGGACATTGCCCGTGCAGCCAAAGGTCCAGCAGGAATTTGGATAACGTGTCTTGTTCTAAATTCATGGGTTTCAGTTGAAGCAACCAACTCCGCCTTTTCAGGGTATTTCTATTAGTTGATTTGAAACTCGTAATAACCCTGGGACTTTGTGGTATTTATTTCATTTTTAGGTGAGTGCATTTGGTAGCAGCTACACCTAAATCAGGGCAGAGGCCCAGGAGGTGCAGATTTTTCGAAGAACTTGATGATTTCTGCTCCTTCCCTTCTCTGCAGCTGGGGCTGCCTCAGTACAAAACCTCATTTACCATGTGCTGCTTCTGCTGTAGTGGTTGCTTTCAGCTCTGAAATGGGTTAATCTCAGCAGAAGACTTTTTGGGTTGATTTCGGAGGAAACATCTGGACATTGCTGTGGCTCCCCTGCCCCATGTGCTCTGACTGGTTCAAAATTGCTACACAGAAGGAGGGGGAGATGGGCAAAGGGAATTATTTTGTGATTAATTTCTTAATTGCTGAGCATCCAGATGTGGCAAGGGCTTTGTGCAGAGACACTGGATTTGTCAGCACTTTCTGCTGATGCTTTGTTTCCACACCATGTCAGGATTTTCTTCCTTTCTGGGCAGCCATAATATTTACGCACCAGAATCAGGATGCTTTGGGTGTATTTTCATGATATTACGGCTTTTTATGTGGAGAGTGGAGCCGTGGATTTATCCATTCCTTACCATCTTTGTGTTCCTTTCTGCCCTGGAATGCAGCAGTAGGGAGTGAGGGTGTTTTGATGACAACTGATATTATTTTCTGGCTTCTTTATTTGCTTGATGTGTCCATCAGATGCAGAAGTCAGGTTTGCTGTTGCCTGCTGCCCTTTGCAGCACCTCATTGCAGGGAGCAGCTTGTGCAAGGTTGGCTCTGTTGGTCCTCTCCACTCACTGGTTTTACTCTTCAAGCCCAGCAGTGGTGGCTGTGAAACTTGTCGCTGAGGTTTAATTGTGGCCACGTGGTAGGAGCTGCTGTTCAGGTGGATTTTGGGCCCGATGACAGAGGCCTTCTTTAAAGGGGAGAGAGGACAGATGGGGGTTCTTTTCCCCAAGACCTGGAAAAATGGGTCTGGCAGATGTGACCGGGTAGGACTGGAGCTGCTGGTTCAGCTAAATGTGGAATAAAATCTTAACGCTTGTGTGGGCAGGACTTCAGTCACTGGGTACCAGAAGATGTTGGAATATTGCTCTGCAGAGAGGTGGCCTTGCAGCACATCTGTGATTCCTTGGTGATTATCAGCAGTGGTGAGAAGGCAGCAGTTGTGCATCCAGGACGGAGCTTTTGATCTGTCCGTCAGTTCTTGGGTTTTTATAGCCTGTGTAATTAAAACCAAATGAAAACCATGCCCCTTCCCCTGTGTGTTCCTGCAGGAGGCGAAGGGCAGAGTGGAGGTGGGCAGCAGACCGCGCCGCCATCGTCAGCCGCTGGAACTGGCTCCAGGCGCACGTGTCGGACCTGGAATACCGCATCCGGCAGCAGACGGACATCTACAAGCAGATCAGAGCCAATAAGGTGAGAGCAGGATGCCTCTGGGTGCCTGTGCTTCTGCTGTGCCTCCTGGTGCCCCTCTCCCACTCTGGAGAGTGCGGATGTGAAGTCTGATGCTTCCCCCCGCCTCTCTCCCGAAGCAGATTGCAAAGCTGTGACTAATTGTAATGCAGTTTGGCATGGGCTGAGTGTAATTGCTGTCCCTGGTTCAATACGATAACATGGAGGGAGCAGTACCTTGCTTTAGAGTCAGTCTTCGGTGCTGAGCAGAGCTGCTGCTGTTGCATGTGTGATGTGTTCCCCATCGCTCAAGCCTTTCTCTTTTTTATTTGATATTTTTTTAAAACCTTCCCATTCTTTCTTTTTGGGAGTAGCTGAAGATGGGGATAAGAACAACTTAGACTTAGTGGGGAAGGGAAGGGCCTGTGGAGGAAGTTAGTTCTGATGCTATCACCCAGCACAGGCTTAAAATTGAGTCTGTTTCATAAAAAAGGCCATTTCTCGGTGCTGACCTTACTCTGTGGAAGGAATAATTTTTTCTTAGACTTGCTCTCAGATGGTGGGAGAATGGGGGAGAGCAGAGGAGGGATGAGGAGGGGATTGTTATCGAGACTTGTTCAGGCATGCACATCTAAATGTCAGGCCTCGGAGGGAGGAATGTCTGGAGTTTGTGGCAAGAAGGCTCCTGGTATTGCATCAACTGAGAGATCCTCAGGAATTCAGTCTGGAAGAGGCTTTTCCCAGGATGTGTGGTGCTCTGGGGGTGGTGGGGAGAGCCTTCCAGGGAGTGGAAAGCAGGGGAAGGAGACTGGACTTTGATGCAGCTGTGCAGAAAACCAGACTTAATTAAGTGAGTGAGGGCTCTAAATGAGTAGGTGGAAGAGCATGGCTTGTGAGCAGAATCCCTGACAGGGATTAGGGCAAAAGGCTTTTGGGAAGTGGACAAATGAATGATTTTTCAGGAAGAATCATCATCCTTCTGTGTTAAAGCTGATCCTGCAACATGGATTTTAAGTACAAAATAGAAAATAGCTGAACTTTTATATGCTAAAAGTTAAGTAATGGAAGAAACAAGAAAACTCATATAAGGACGTGGAAGATTGAGGGCTTTCACCAGGTGATGACAACTTGACAGGCCCATGAAATGGCCTGACAATGGCTACAGGCATCCCATGAGTTTTATCTGAGGCTGCAATCCCCAGGTCTGAAAGGAGAGTGTCACAGCCGGGGTTCTGGCCAACAGCATCGTCCTCTTTGACTTGTTCAAACAAAAACTCAACTGTGCTGACCCAATACATTAAGATAAAACATGTTGCTTATTGTGCAGAGGAATTCAGATGTTGGGTGTTTTGGGTAGAGACTGTTCTGCCTTAAAGAAGAAAAAGCCAGAACTGCGAGTATCACATACCCATCTCTGATGGGACTTGCTGGAGATGATTCTTGCACCCAGCTGTCATTATCTTGGTGTCATTGAGCTCTGGGATGCCTTGTAAAACACACTCTGTTTGCAGCAATGAAAATCTCAGAGTAGGATTCTTAAAAGGGCTTGGGGCAAGTATAGGAGACCAGAGAAACCGCCCTGTGTTTCAATAACACATTAGTGTCTTGGAATGAATTTGGCTTCAAATGGTACAAGGAAAACAATTAAAGAATTTGGAAACACCTTGTTTTTTCTGTCAACGTAACTCCAGCTTATTTGGCCATAAGGAGGTTAAAATGTAACTGCTGCAGGAATTCAAAGTTCTACAAGTTCTAAAATTCAAATTCTATTTCATTCTTTTTTAGGTTAATTACTTTTATATGTTAGAGTTTACATCCCTGTGTACCCTTCAAGAAAGACACATTGCTGTGTCAGATCAAAGCGAGGGAAGGACCAGACAGTCAAAAATAACCCTGTGTTTTGAGGGTGTGCTGTGCCTGGGTGTCTCAGCAGGAATTGTGCTCTCGGCTCAGTCGGAGCCTGGTGAGCTGTGGAGGAAAACACCAGACCAGGGAGCGTGTGCTCAGAGCTGGTTGTAAAATACCCTGTTTTCAGGCACTTAAAAATAGCAGCTGTTGTGCCTTTGGAGTGGAAGACTGTGTAGAGTTAATTTAAGGCTCTGGGTGTCCATGAAGGTAATCAGGTGGTTTTGTTTCATTTCACAAATGTGCATTTTTGGGCCTTTTTGAGATGGGCCGTGGTGTGGAGCTTGTCCCCCTTCACACAGAGCCTCTGCACCTCCCTGCCTGTGTGGGTGGCACAGGCTCTGTGTTTGGAAAGGAGCAAAGAGCATTTTTTCTCACTTCCTGTGTCTCTTACAAGTTTCACTCTTAGATGGAATAAGAGGTAAATTAAGATGAAAGGTTCCTGCAAAAATTCTGTGCGGAGATTGAACTACAGTGACCAAACCCCCTCAAAGACAGGATTGTTTTGCATCCCAACATCCCATCTGTGCAGCCCCAGCTCCCAGGTGTTCCCAGACCATCCCAGTGGGCTCCCTGTGTCCCCCCGAGGTTTTGAGCTGCTCTGCTGGGAGCTGCTGAGTCAAGAGAGACTCGTGATGGGAAGGGTGGGGTGGGAGTTAGGAGGAGCCTCTTGCTGCCGGAATTTGAAGCTCTCACATGAGTTTCCTGTGTCTGCAGTGGAATGCTGGGCTCAGGGCAAGATAAGAGGTGCTGCCATTCCTGTGTGGGGCTCTTTAGGTTCTTCTCAGGCTCTTCCTAATGGATGTCAGTCCTTTTCCTCACCCATTAGTCCCTAGGGAGAAGCTACCGACAGTTCCAGGACTGTGAGACATCCAAAATCTGTCTCTGTGTCTGTTTCTGTCTGAGACCTGTGTGATTGACTTCTCATTAATACCATAATTATATGGTAATAATTAATAATGGGAGTAAAGAAACGGCAAAGTCACCCATATATATTGGAGGGAACCTTCCTTTTTTGTTTTGGAGAATGCTGGTGAAAAGTATTGTGGGGGCTTGGAATAATTCAGATGCACTTTCCTTTCCTGAAAGGGAGCTGGAAATTTGATGTTTCCTTTCTAATTCCTCTCTATTATTCAAAATGTGTGTAAATAATGGAGCTTTAAAACTCTTAGAACAGGGAAGGCTGTGTTAAGGTTTGCTTCTGCTTCAGAGTCAGCAGTAAAGGGACACACTTCTGAACAAATACCCACAGAACATGGAATTAATCACTGCTCCTTCCTGGGGCAGCTCCCTTCACCCAAAGGCAGAAGTCCTTGGTGGCAGTCTCTGTTCCTGATGCCCAGGCTTCCCCACCTCCTCTGCTCACTAAGCAAACAAGAAGCCCAAGTGCTTTCAGGGGTGTCAAAGGGAAGCAGTTTCCTTGTTCCCAGTTTGGAATTCAGTCCCAGTCTCTCCCTGTCCTGGAGCTGCCCGAGCTCTTTGCTGCAGCATGGCCGAGGATGTTTCCAGAAGCAGTGGTGAAAGGTGTTGCTTTTGGAGAGGATCTTTCAAGAATAGAGGAAAATCCCAGCAGTATTGGAGTTTAGACTTCCACCCTCTCTCATCCCCTAAACGTCCTCCTGGGATGCCAGAAAACTCCAGAAGACATCATGATGTTTATTCCAGACACCGGCTGCTTCCTCAGTGCTGGTCAGAGGCCACGTATGGTCAGGTTCAGTTTATGAACTGTTTTTAAACAGTGTCCCTGAACTGCCACAATCTTTCTGGAAAGCCACGGATGTGTTGTCCAGCAGACCGTGTCAAGGCAGATGATCAGCCTTAGAATCCCAGGATCCCAGACGGGTTTGGGTTGGAAGGGGCCTGGTCCCACCCCCCTGCCATGGACTACAAGTGACTTCCCCTGCGTCCCGGGGCACCAGAGATGTGGGGTTTGACTTCGTGGACTTTGAGGGAGGCCCTGTAGCTCTCTCCTCTCTCCAGAGAACGTGCCCAGGTTCCCTTCCAGGCTCACTTTGCTGTGACACACTGTGCAGCCTCCAGCATTGTTCTCAGGTGACTGCTCTGCCTGTTCTTGATCTGAGCAGCCCTTTCACGTTCCTTGTTTGGCCAAATGGGAACTCGCTGGGGCTTGTCTTTGTCCTGGGCTGTGTTTGTGGCCTGTGGGTTCTACCACCTCCCTAATCCCTTGCACATTTTGCCCTGCTTTGTTATAATATAACTCAGAATGTGAATAATTGCAATGATTTTATTTCGCTTTGTGTTGTTCAGAGAGCAGAGCAGTCCTGCCTTTGGATTAAGCTTCCCTTAGAGTAAAACAGAAACAGGACAGCCTAAGTTAAGCCTGATAAAACAGTGCTCCGCCATCATGCTTTGTCACACTAAGCTTTTAGCAATGCCTTGTTTATCAATGTTTTTCTTTATCAATGTTTTTCTTTCCTTATTGAATTTTTTGAGTATCACTTCTATGGGGCGCGTGGAAGTGTGCTCAGAGTAACAAGTTTGACAGTAGATTTCTGGCACCTGCTCAGAATGGTTTGCTTGGCTGTGGTGGCCAGTTGCACTCCGTGCAATGGAAGCAGTCGCTTCCTGCTCTGTGCTCCAGCAGAATACTCCCTCTGGCTTGGCTGGATGTGTGTCCCTGGAGCTGCTCGTGGGGAGGGTGGGAAGCGGGACACAGGCACTGGTTCAGCAGCTCTGCCCAAGAGGGAGCTGAACGTCTCCTGTTAATGGGCTGGAGGCACGTGATCTGCCTCCAGCCTCTGTCCTTCCCTCCCCGAGTTCAGCTGGGGTGGCGGGAGAACCCGGGCAGCAGGGATTGGGTTTGGCATCGTGTCTAGAAGTCACGGTGGGAGTTCAGGACGCGCTGTGCAGCGCCGGGGTTTGGGGGGCGATGGATGTACGGTGTCCCTGTGCAGTTAATTCCTGTTCCCTCTCTTCCAGGGGCTGATAGTTCTTGGTGAAGCATCACCCCCTGATCCTGCAGTAGATGATTCATCCCGTCCCCTTAGAGCTGAAGTTAAGCTGGAGCCTGGGGCTGAGCGCCTGGTAAGTGCCAGCAGTGGGACTGACCGGTCCCGGGGCTTCACCTGCACCACTTCTGGGGAGGGAAGGGTCATCCCCTAAGGTGTGGGGCAGAGGGATGCCCAAAGCATGGGATTGGCCTCCTGGAGCTGCTCCTCTCTGTGACTCCAGGTGGGAATCACTGATCTGTTCTGTTCGTCTGTAGCTCCCGCGTTATTTTGGGGTTAATAAACAATAGGATTTAAACACCTTTTACAACAGAGTTCCTGGGGGCACCTTTCTAATATGCATTAGCATTTTGTGAAGCTTTAAAATCCTAACTAGTCCTTTCCCTCCAGCAAAAAAAGTACCTCAAACTGAGAGCAGCATGATTAGCAAAGGCTGCTAAAGATGTGACTATTTAAGATCTGCCTGAGCATTCCCCCTTGGAAAGGGCACTGATGATTGCAGTGAGATGCACTGGAAACTATGCAGAGTGCCAGGTATTTATTATTTAATGCAGAAATGTAGGGCACAGGCTAAAGGCTTGATGGTACTGTTCAGCCTGCCTGTGATTGCTGTGGATCCTGTGGGACACATGGAAATGGAGGATTTGGAAGTTGTGGTGGAGTACCAAGAGAAAGATGGTCCCTGCATGGCTCAAACTTCTGCTGCCAGGCTGCAGCATTCCTGCCTTTCTGTCTTAACGCCACAGCTGGGTAGAAAGAGAGCACTGCTGCAGCTTGAGGTTCATAGACCAATTTTTTTACCACAGGTAAAAACACTTAACCAAGTGACCATAAAATTGTACTTGGAGTGTTTTCCTCTGTCCTGGTAAGACTTTGTCAGGGATTTCCCCAGTATACTGAATAATATGAAATACTGTGAAATTTTTTATTAATGCTGGACCACAAAGGGGCCATTCTGAGTGATTGTAATGAAATATCTCCTTGCTTGACACTGGCTTTCGGATGTGTGTTTGGGGCTTAAGCCTTTAATTAGCAGATTAGCTGAGCCCCAAACTGCTGGGTGATTTGGTACGTAGGAAGGTTTTGCTCACGACTGGAATAGCAGATGATGGTTGAGAAGAAAACAGAGCTGGAGTGCTGGGGACAGAGGAACAGAGACTGCCAGAGATTGATGGAATCACGGGCATTCTGCAGTGTCCGGCTTTGGGCAGTGATGTCCATGTGCCAGTGATGTCCATGTGCCATGTGCTCCCCGTCCTTCCCATGCTTCAACCCAAAAACCACTTGGAGAATAATGAACCAGTGCAGGGGCAGTGTGCTCCAATTGGCCCCAGGAACAGCTCCTGCACTGATGGGTTGACTGTTGTTTGGGAGCTAATCTGTAATGGCAGGCTGATAACGGAGAAAAATGATCAAATTTATCAGGGAGAGGAAGAATATTTTCTTCCTTGTCTGTTCAAATCAGGATGTTTATCTGACATGATTTATTTTCAACCTGGGAATATGCAGATTGAAGGACTGTGTCCCACCTGACTTTGTCCCTACATGGAATCATAGAACCCCAGAATGGTTTGGGTGGGGAAGGACCAGTCCCACCCCTGCCATGGGCAGGAACACCTTCCACTATCCCAGGTTGCTCCCTTGGACACTTGGACACTTCCAGGGATGGGGCAGCCACAGCTGCTCTGGGCACCCTGTGCCAGGGCCTCCCCACCCTCTCAGGGAGGAATTTGTCCTGATATCTACTGCCCTCCTTCAGCTTAAGGCCACAGTAAAGTAACTTTAATACAGAGTAAAGCCATTTTCCATATTCTTACAAAACCACCACATTGTCCTCTTTAGAACTGTCTTAGACATCATCTTGGAATGTTCAGAACAGAAAGTGTCTGTAGATTGCTGGTAAATGGAGTAGAAGCTGCTTGCTTCTGTCAGGTTTGGCTGCCCACAGCCCTCTCCCTGTTGCTGTGTTTAGTAGTTTCCTGCATTTTCCCTTTTCTCATCCCTTTCAGTTGGGTCTGAGCTCTTCAGACAGACTTTTATCACTGCAGGGCTCACTCGATGGAGACCCATGGCTCTGACAGGTCTTGGAGGTACGAGTGACCCAAATCAGAGACACTAGGAGCAGTGAAAACATTTTCAGTGTAACACAGGCTGCAGGTTCTGCTTGGCACCTTCTTGTGGCCACTCCTGCAGCGCCCTGTGCCTTCCTGGAGCCTCCTCCCGAAGAGAGTGTTCATTCCTCATTCCCCTTCGGCAGGGACACACTCATCACGCCCCACTGCCAGCTTCTCTGTGCCAGTGCTGGAAGTGTCACCCCTGGAACCGCTGCCTCTGGCGCCCAGCCCCTGGGTTTGTGCTTAATTAGAGCTGCTCGTTAGGGCGGGGTGTTGAGTCAGAGCCTTGATCTGCTCCAGCCAGAGATTACCCGGAGACGTCCCGGTGGTGCTGAGGACGTTGCTGGAAGGGGATCTCCTGGGCCTCTCCTCCAGAGGTGCTTATCAGCTGGGCACTCCCCAGGCTTTCTCCCCCTAAAACTGGCAGAGGGAGAGGAACATCTGCAATGTGGAGCAGAGGGAGGAATCCGTCCCGTGCCATCCCCAGCTCCCTTTGGATCCCCTCCTCTCGGGAGTGCCTCCCTTGGCCGGTGGGAGTGTCCTTGGGCATTGGCTCCACACGTGGGATGTGGCTGATAATCCTGAGGAGGAACTAATCCTATCACCCGTGGAGGGAAAGGCTTTGCAAATAAGGCCTGGGAATATCTGTTGGGAACTGGAAGCCCAGTAGGTGAATAAATATTTTTGCCTGAAGATGGAAATAACACGGAGTCCTGAAGACATAACTTGACTGTTGATTTTGGTTCCTTGCTTGGATTGCTCATCTTAGTGAGGAGGCTGCACTCGAAGTCTTTAGTTAGGGGTCTGTATCTGGTAATAGGTGAAGGTCTGAACCTCCCTGGCTTTGTTGGGTTTTATTGGGAATGCAGGGGACATTCCTGGTGCTGGCTCATGACTACCTGCCCTCACACAACTGCTTTGCTGCCCTGCTGTGCAACAGCAGATGTGCTGCAGCTGAACCCTGACACCCTCAAGGGGTCCCAGGAATCCTAAGGGCCTGGACTTCCAGACCCAAGACACATAGAAGAGCTCAGCCAGGAGCAGGGATGTGATCCTGGTGTGATGGACACTGCTCTGGATCCCAACCTGGCTGTCCAGGCAGCCTTGGAGGACAGCATGGCCTTGGGAGGTGCACCAGGAGCTGGTGTGAGAGTGAGAGTGCAGGAGGTGTTGTCTCTGCTCATGTGTCAGGGTACACCCATCTCAGGGTGATAAAGCAAGCCTGGGCTGCTCCTGATAAGTGCACATTGGATTGATGCTTTCCAGCTCCTCCACAGGAAGCAGCTGGGTCCCTCTTCTCCTATCTTGAACCACCAAGCTGGAGTGAGTTCTTGAAGAAGAAGTTCCTCCTTTAAGACTCTTTCTGGAGAAGAAAATAAAGATTTCAAAAGAGCTTATGAGTCATGAGCACCCGCCCTGCTGCCCCAGGGGTGCCTCTGGCGGGTGTCACGTGAAGGCTCAGCCTTGCCAAACCTCTGGAAAGCAGAGGGAAAGTGTTCAGCTCCTGCACTGACTTCACCTGGCTGGGGTGCTGTGTTTGTGTCTCAGGTGTGATCTGATCTTGCTCCTGTCTCTGTGGGTGGCAGAGTTGTTCTCATCCTTTCTTTGCTTTCCATGCTCCCATGGAAATGTCTTCCTAGCAGAAGTGCAGAAACCCCAGCAAAGTTCCTCAAACAGGCCCAGGCAGAAGTTGAGTTGTTAGAAATGGCCCTTCCCGGGGTGAGTCAGGTCTCTGCTCCTCTGCAAACCGTTAATCCATGGCCTGGTTTAGTTGTTTATTGAGTTGGGGGTGTTTGCAGGGAAGACTTAATCAGTGCAATCTGGATGGGCTTGGGATGGAGTCAGGGCCAAGCAGGGGGCTGGCTGACCATCTGTGTGGTGTCACACCTCTGCTCTTGCCTTTTTTGTTGGTGCTTGAGCCATGTCACCACTGTGTGTGCTCAAAGGGGGAACCCCAGCGAGAGACAGGGCAGGGGGAGGGGGAAGTGCTGCACCAGGGAAGAAATGAAGTTTAACCCCAGGGAGGAGCATGCCTGACACCAAAAACAGGAGACTGTACGGGGTGATGAATGCCAGAGGTATGGACATGCAGGAAAGTCACTGGTGGGAGATACAAAGCCAGTGTGTCCTTGGAGACTTGGTGACAGTCCTGCTGCTCCCTGCAGAGCCAGGGGTTTTGTGTTTCAGACCTCAGGCAGAAGGGATTGGGGAGCACAGTGTCTTTAACTTAACTTCTACTCACTTTGCTCTGCCAAAAAGGTGTTTCCAGCTTTGTGTTTATCCAGCACTTTTAGGTTACAGACTTGCCCTGCTCTCATCTAAACCCCACAGCCTGGGTTCACACTCATTTAAAACACTCCTTAAAGTGCTGTTTGGACTGAGTTTGCACAGGTAGTGAGTTAAAATGCAAATTCAGTTTTGCAAGTCTGTTCCCCTCTCCCTCCCTCCCCGTTTCCCCCAAAGTGCTGAGACAGGAGCTCTCACCCGTGGCTCAGACCGAACTGCAGGAGAGCCTGCAAGGTTCACAGGTGGTGATGAACTTGTTTGCACCACGGAGACAAAATGCTAAACTCTCCTTAAAGCCCTCAGCCTTTCATGCTCCTGGTTGCCTGAGGGGAATTGAAGTCCTTTGGATCTTGGAATGAAAGCACTGCCACGTATCCATCCTCTTGCTGCTCCCTAAGATCTCCTCATGTCCCTGGTCTCCTGTTCGTACAGTGACTTCTGAACTCTGGTTTGAAGTCCTGTGTGGAAATCCATGGCTTCAGTGCAGAATCCTCAACTAGAACCCAGGACTAAGAAAGTTGTGGCTATTTAAGAAGCTTTCTTTGATTAATTTATATTTTTCTCACCCTTACTTAGAGTGTTTCTGGATCCCAGCCACTAGAAAACTTGGGTATTTCTGCTGCAAATACTCCTGAATCCCATCCCTCCAAGCCCTGTGGAGCACCAAGACCCGTCAATGGAGTTATTAACACGTAAGCTCTTGGATATTATGGGAAGAGTTTGGTTTTGTGATCTTGGCAACATCCTGTTGGAAACCAGGCTGTAACTGGGTTGTAACTGGGTTGATAATGGTATAAGTGGTCTCTTTTTTCTAAAAGTACAGTAGTAGATCATGCTCGGAAACATTTTGGAGGAGATTGCTTGCTTGAGGTTTTCTGCTGCATTGTTTTGCTGAAAATGGAATTAAACTGAGCTGTGTTTACACGAGCAAGCCCTGCAGGCAGCTGTGCACTGAGCATGGGCAAAACTTGTTTCTTTATGAGTAGTTTTAATACATCTGCAAATTGTGGGATTCAAAGGTACTAATGCCCTGCTTGCAGAATTATCTGTAACCACTGACCCACTTCCCTGGAGTTACAGAGGAACACAAATCCCATTGATCTGGGGAGTAAAACTTCCTAAATTCTTTTTTTTCTCCAGGCTGTTTTTGTTGAGAACATCTTGAAGTGGGTAAATGAAAACAAGTGAAAGACATTCCCTGATGCTACAGGGTTGAACCACTTGAAAACCCTTGAAAGCCATTGCACTTGCTCAGTGCCTTGAGGAGGCAGGGAGAAAGAGAGGGAAAAGGGGAGGGAGGGAGGGATGGATCCTGCACCGATGTAGAGCAAGCAGGCGTAGGAAGCTCGGATCAAGGAACCCATGGCTGCAGCTGGAACACTGCAGGCTGTAACAGAGCCCTTTGTATCCCTGTAGCCTTTGAACTGCACAGCCTTAGACCACAGCGCTTTAATGTTTTGCATTTTTAGAAATGAAACACTTGTAGAACAGACATGAAAAGGTTCTGTAGATGAGGCGCTGCTGCGCTGGGATCTGCTCAGGGCACAGGGTATTGATGCCAGGGCTGCTGCCTCCTTTGTGCCTGAGACTGGGAGCTTGATGATAGCATTGCACCTTTCTGGGGTCACTGCTGAGAGCTGGTACGGGTAGAGATCTCAAGTAGTCATCAGAATCAAGTTTACATCAGGGTTAAATATTTTTTCTACAAAATTCTGTGTTCTCTGGCATTTAGACTCACGAAAACCTCTTGTCTTAAGATTCCCCAAATTCTAATTCTGGAGGAAGCTGAATTCTGGGGTTAAAGCTGTCCAGGTATAGAGTGGCTTTTGCTATGTGAAGGGCTTTCAATGCTATTTTTTTGTTCAGAGCATCCAAAGGTATTTTGTCAAAGGTTCAGTGGTGGGAGAGTGGAAGGTGACCGAAGTAAAAGCTAAAAAATAGAGTTGGTGTAATAAAATGTGTCGGCTTGTGAACTGCAAGGCTTTAAACTCAGCTTGGAGTGTTTGCCCAGGGGTGAACTGGGAACCTGCTGGTACTGCCGGGTGTGTAACGGGGGCTTTCTTCCTCTGCTCTCTCCTGGGGCAGTCTGCAGCCTGGCCTGGCAGAACACGCTCAGGGAGACGGCCAGGAAGCCGAGGAGCTGCTGCACAAGAAGCAGCGCCTGTCGCTGGTGCCCCCAGACGGGACCTGCGTGGCCGCGCGCACCCGCCCCGTCCTCAGCTGCAAGAAGCGGCGCCTCGTCCGACCCAGCACCATCATGCCCCTCTCCAAAAAGGTCAGTCGGGTGGGTTGGCTCTCATTTTCCTTAGAAGGATGGAAAAAAGCAACAGGGAGGAAGAGCAGGACAGCGAGGCTTCACAGGCTTTTGGAAACATAAGGGAGAAACAGAGGAGAAAGTTGTGATGTGTTGGAAGGTTTTTCTTAGCTGTCACTGGGGAGGGAAGATGCTGAACTCCTGAGTTTTCTTCTCTTAAACCAACCAGCCTGAGGTGGACTCAAGGCCAGGTAGGTGAGTGCAGCACAGTCTGAGCAGGAGCAAGAAGCCCTGAAAAGTCAAGTGCCAGGAAACCTTAACTCTGACACAGGAATTAACGAAGCTCCGGGAACTCTCTGCTCCTGCTCAAGGGAAAACCACAGTTGTCTGCCCAGGCATACGTGGAATGAATGCTCTGACTCTTCCTGTTTTGTTTTCTTTATTATTATTTTTTACACTTCTCTCCCTTATGCAGAATTCATTCAATGGAAATACAGTTTATTGCCCGTGTGAGGAAGGGCTGTGTTTCATTCTTTTTATTTTCCCTTAGGAATGCCATAAACTGTGAGTTGGCAGGAAAGTAGTGGGAAATTGAGGAAATAAGGTCCTTTTCTTGTGCAGGCAGAACCATAATGGCAAAAATGCACTTACCTTTGAGAAAAAGTGTTTCAAGTCAAACTTCCCCACAAGACTTTTGGGGGTTTCCACTCTGCGGATGTTTTAAAGAGAAGCTCCAAAAGCAGCATTTTTCTGAGCAAAATAGATTCTTGCTCAGCTGAGTCAGCTTTAACTGATCACTTATCTGCAGTTTTATCTGGGTTTTTTTCTGGGAGAGCTCTGCAGTGATTATTTGCAAGATCTTCAGTGATTTGAAGTTGATGAACTTTCTCCTGGTTAATGCTGCCTTGTGCACTCAGTGTTTGAAGAATTGGCTGTTAATTCTGTTAGATCTCTGTTGTTGTCATCAAATACATTTGATAATCAGAGATGGTTCAGAAAAGCAGTTCCAAGGATGGAAGAAGTGCCAGAGAGGAGGCGATTTCTGTGGACTCCTCCAGTCATTCCAGAGACAGCTGAGTCATGGCCAAGTCGTGCTCCAGAAATGCCTCCAGAAATGCCATGTCCAGTTGCCCACACTCTCCTGCCCAGCACACAGGGGTTGTGGATTGAACTTCACACATACAATGTGGGGGTTTTCATCTTGTAGTTTTTGTATTGTTTTCCTGACAATTTGGTACACACCATTATTGGAATGTGTGCCCAAAGCTGGGGGCAGCCCCTCAGCTCACACCTTGGCAGAGTGGCAGGATTGCCTCGCTCCTTGCACAGCCATCCTGGTTAGAAAGCCCCATGGGGTTAATTATTATTTTTTATTAATTAAGTAATTCTCAGCAGTGGTACAGCACTGCTGATTCATCCTCATTTTTGAATCCATCACAGCCTCCACGTCCTCTGGGCAGAACTTCCAGAGGCAGCAGAGTAACTGCTCTGTTACCTCTTCCTCCTCCTTTCTGGGCACTGAATTTCCTTGTTGCATTTGCCCTCAGGGAATGACACTTGATTTATTTTAGATAATTTCTCTAAACTTGTAACCAGGAGTGGGTTTCCAGCTCTTTCCTTCAAGCATTCTTCCATTTTGGTGGGGGATCAGGGGTTGTTGTCTCTGTGGGATTTATATCCAGTTGTGTGTCTGCTTGCAGTGGGTTCATATAAATGAAATCTGTATCAAGTCTATAAATCCATGAATTGAGACTCTGTCCTGGATTAAGGAACAAGGTTGAGAAACACCTTTGTCACTCTCTAGATGTCCCTGTAAGTGTCAGCTCTTGGCACATAATGATGGCTCCGACCCATCAGAACTAAAAATTGCTTTTCTCCCCCCTTCTCTGACAGTGGAATTGTGCTGCCTCATGGTTTTTATAAATGAGGTTTCAACCTAGATAAAATTAAACACTTTTAGTCAAATTTAGCAGCTGTTAAACTGTCTGTGCTGGTGAGTCGTCGTTTTCAGTTGTGTTTATGCAAAGTGAAAGCATCCTCTCGTGAGGCCAGGCTAAATTAACAGGTTCTGTACAGGGTATAGAAAATAAGGGGGGGTGTATTTGTGTATGTATATATACATGAATAAGAATTATATATAATATATGTAGTAATTATTGTTATTGTATAAATTATACATATATATTATTGTATATAATTTTATAATGTTTCTAAATAACAAATACATAATAATGTATAAATATAGTAAACACACTATATATTAATGATAGCTAAATACACTATATAAAATAGAAATGTATTTTAATATATTTTGTATGCATGTTAAAAGATACCTTTTTAGTATACATACATATACAAGGAATATTAAAAAACCCCTGCCTTCCCTTGTGGTGTTGTTAACGAGCTGTCAGACGGAAGGTGTGAGGAGCGTCCCCGGGCTCCTGGAGCTCTGACGTGTCCCTGTGTGTCCCTCGCAGGCCCACCGTGCGGCCCTGGCGCGCTGCAGCTGTGACGTGAACCCCTCGTGTGCCCTGTGTGGCACCCGCAGCTCCACCTCCCTGGACATCCAGTACGATGCCCCTCTGCTGGAGCGCCTCTCCCAGCTGGACTCGTGTATCCATCCTGTCCTGTCATTCCCAGATGGTGAGCGGGGGTCCCGCTGGCTCCGGGGTGGGCTGCGGGGGCTGCTCGGAGCTGCTCCTCCATCCCGGGCTGCCAGGGCAGGGGCAGATCTGCTTGGGAACGAGCAGACGTGTTCTTCTGCAGGTATTTTTAGGATTAGAGCACTGATTGGAGCAGGAGGGTCTGGGAAGTTGTTACACCTGGGTTGTGTTTTGGGAATCTTGACCTGGAGCCTTGCTGGCAGTGGGGAAACCAAGCAGTGCCTGGGGGTCCATCCTGGGACCTGGCTCTGGGGTCTTTGGTGCTCCAAACCACTTAGAAATATTTGGTTCCTTAGAGTTTGTCCATCTATATAAAATGATTTCTGGATTGGTTTGTCACAGGAAATTCTTTTGACCTTGTGAGGAATTGTAAATGATCTTCCATGGTTCAGTGGGCACAGCAAGAAGGGATGTTCCCATTTTCCTGTGTTACAGCATCAGGGTTAATCATCATTAGGAGGAGTAATTAACCAACCCTGACCGTGGGGTATACACAGATTTCACGTGTAGGGACTTTTCCCAAGGGAAAAGTAGTTTCATGAGTGTTTTTGAACTTTCTATCAGGAAGTTGGGCAGTGCATGGATTGTAGTGGTTCCTCCCTTGGTGGGAATTCATGGCTGCCTGAGGTGTAAAATTGTGGCTGCCCAGAGCAGCTGTGGCTGCCCCATCCCTGGAAGTGTCCAAGGCCGGGTCGGACAGGGCTTGGAGCAGCCTGGGATAGTGGAAGGTGTGGGACTGAATGAGCTTTAAGGTCCCTCCCAACCCCAGCCATTCTGGGATTCTGATGCTGGGAGGAAGGCGGGTGACCCTGCTGCCCATGGGGGTGTCAGATGGCTGCTCCAGGAGAAGTCACTGGGCTCATGTGTGTGTTTGGGTTTGAATTCCAGCTTTTCACAAACTTTGTGTGGCAGGAGGAAATGCAGGGAGTGTCTGGGAGCAGTTAATGTGGCATCTTTCATTAGCACTATATTTAAACCAGACTAAAATAGTAAATTGGTGCTATTTTTACAAACTAGCTCCTTCCCCTCCCAAAGACACAGCTCTGATCAGGAATTCTCAAGGAACTTAATGAACTCCTGAAGCAGGAATTTATTTCCTGATTTCACAGCACTTGTGATCCTCTGTCTGTAGTGCTAAAGTGGGAAGTGGGGAGACAACCTGTTGGGTGCTATTGCAGCACAGGCACCTGGCAAATTATCCCATATTCCTATTTTTAGGATCCCCTGCAGCCAGCTCATGGGGTGGAAGAACCATTCTGGCTGCATGAGCATAAAAAACTTTGGATTTAAAACTAATTAAAGCTTAAAACACCTGCGCAGAAATACCCATTTCCCCCAATACAGATAAACTTTATTAAAAAGTCACCAATGCTTAATGCAGTTTGCTAGGGTTGATTTTTGGGATGGGAGTGCTTTCTTGTCCCAAAGAAAAGCCAGGTCGGCTGTTCAGGTGGGGAAATGGCTCTGCCTGATGTTGTTGGTGTGCGCTGAGGCATCTCCCTCCTGTGAGCATTAATCCAGGGTGGTGCTGGGGCTCCTCTGGGATGATTTTGGGGCTCCCCTGGAGAGGGAAGGGGCTGGGTGGATGTGCAGGGGCTCAGGGAGGATCCCTGGTGGATGGGGCTGGGCTCGGAGCTGTGAGCATGTGCTGACTTTCACTTTGAGCCCTCCCTGGTGCCAGCCGGGATCTCCGGAGCAGTTTGCCAAGGGCAAAATTGCCAGGCACTGCAGGAGGAAAAGATCATTTATTTACTTATATCCTTGGCAAGCAGGACAGGGCCAGCGAGGCTTTTAACCCCTGCACTTGTGCTCCCCTTGTGCCCCCTTCCTTTCAGGGGGGTGGATTTTTGGGGTTTGGTTTTTTTTCTGGTTGGTTTGATTTCTCCCTGTGAATTTTTGGATGATGTAATAACCTTGGAGGGAGGATGAGCACTGGGCTCACTGTGGTTGCCATCTGCTGGTCCCTGGGAGCCCTGCACTGCTTCCCGAGGAGCAGGAGGAGGAGGCATGGTGTCACTTGCTGCACAGACTCTACTGCCACCAGGGCAGTGCCAAACCAGCAAAGAACTCATTTTCTGCTGACAGTGTTTTGTCTTGATGTGTTCCCCCTCCCTTCAACCTGTCCCCTCCTTCCTCAGGTGTGTGGGATGTGAATTTGGAGGAGAAAGCAAAAGATTAGCAAAGAGCAGAGGCCATTTTCCCAAAATCTGACCTCTCCAGTGGCTGCAAATTCTCTAAAGGACGGGCCTGGCCAGACCACTGTTTTTTGGAACATGTCCCCACAAACCAGCAGTGGTGGCCAAAGGACTGCCATCACTCTGTGACAGCCCTTCCTTAGCAAAGGGATCGGGTTAAACCAGAGCTTGAACCATCCAGGTACTTGGAATGCAGCTGTCCTGGCTTTTTGCAGGGAGCCAAGTCCCCACCGACTCCAGCCTGTGCCCTGCCAGCTCCATCCTGTTTGCCTGCCTGCATCTGCTGGGGCTTTCCAGTCCCTGAAATGGGGAGGGGAATACTAGAGAGGGGTTCAGCTATCAGCCAGCAGTTCCCCTGCCCCTGGGGCCTCTCAGCTGTGGTCACTCACACAACTTCTCATGGTTAAGTGCCACATCAGCCAGATTTAACATCCTGCAGTACCTGGTTGGCTTTTGGCTTGACTTGAAATTGAGGATTTAAGACGAATATCTCTCTTCCAGCCCAGATTTGATGTGCTGAGATACCTCAGATTCCTGGAAGTCAGATCTGAAGTAGAAGTACATGAGAGACCTTCAGGGGTGAAGTTTTCTGACAAAGGCTTCCTTCTCCTGCCAGGATGTGCTCGGGCTGTGAATCCTGTAGGAATGTCCTTTTCTCAAAGAGCTGCAGATTAGAAATGCTGGGTCCTATTGCAGGTTCCTCTCTGAATGTGAGGAAGGTGTAGGGAAGCCTGAGGCTTACAGTCCATGCCTGTGTGATGATCAAGGGCTGTTCTTACTGGGGGGACCGGGAGGGGGTGATGGCACCACAGTTGATCTGGTTCCCGTGTTCTGTATCCCCCTGCAGATGTGCCCACGAGCCTGCACTTCCAGAGCATGTTGAAATCCCAGTGGCAGAATAAACCCTACGAGAAAACCAAACCTCCCAAGAAGCTGTCTCTGAAGCACAGAGCCCCCGTGCCCCCCGGCCTGGCTGACCCCGCGCGCAAGGACCGCCACAAGCTCGTCAACTCCTTCTTCACCGCGGCCAGTAAGTGCTGCCCCTGCCCCGGCCCGTGAGAGAGGAGGAGGAGGAGGATTCCCTTCAGATCCCGCTCCCAGGGGTGAGGCAGGACTATGGCAGGGCTGCAGGCGAGGTGTGTGCAGGTGCAGCTCAGATTTGTAGGGACCTCCTTGTGCTCGGTGTGAGCCATGCCCACAGCAGTGCTCTGAGCACACCTCCCCAGCACCCCCGTGGTGTGGAGGATTTATGGAGCTGCTGAACTCTGCCCGAGCCTCCTGTGCCAGCAGAAAGAGAGGTGAAAACAGGCGTTTCATAGCTCTTTCTCTGTTCCCCTCCTCAGAGCGCTCACATCAAAAAGCCCAAGCAGACAAGGCACACAGGCCGCCTTTAGACGATTTTTCGGCCGTGTCCAAGGCCGAGAGAGCGCCAGAGCGCTCTGCCCAGCCTCCTGCCCATGACAAAAAGCGATTGCGAGACTGCTCATCTGAGAGGAGTGAAGGTAGGCCCCCAGGGGCAGGTGTCTCGGGGGGAGCTTGGGCTTTGCTGCATCCCCAGCCTCTCTGCCCCTGGAGAAGGGGCACGCACTGCTTCGGGCCGAGTCGCCAGCACAGCGATGCCTCGTGTGCTCTAAACTGCTTCTCCCCCAGGCAGCCCCTCGGAAGGTGCTTCTCTTTCCTGCAAAGTGCTCCTCAGCACTGGCCGTTCCTGGTGCACATGGTCCTGTTCCTCCACCACCACCCCCGGGGTGGGTTGTTGTTCTTTGCTAACGTTGTTGTTTGTTCTCTCCCGCCCTCCCCGTGCAGTGCTGAAGCATCACACGGACGTCGGTGGCCCGAGCTACCTGTCAGCAGCTGTGACCCCCACCCCTCACAGCCCCATAGCTCGGCAGCTGTCCACCTCCTCCGAGGGCTCTGCTCCCGCCAGCTCCACCTCCCAGGGCACCTCTGGCACCGCCGTGAGTACCTGCTGCCTTCTGGAGGGGTTCTGGGGTCAGCTCCACCCTGGGGGCTCCACTTCTGGACTGTTCTGAGGCTGGGGGATGCTCAGTGTTTCTCTGCCGTGCTGGACCCATGGGTTCAGGTGATGGTGGGGCTGCTGGCCTGGGTTCCTGAGGGACGTTGGCTGTGCAGAGCCAGGCAGCTGCAATTCCAGGTTCTCCATCAGCTGAGTAGCTGCTGGTGAATGTTCCCATTCCCAGCAGTCCCTTGGCTTCGCTCCACATCTGGATTTTGGGTTCTGAAGCTGTGTAGGGGTGCCAGGAGGAGAAGACCTGAGCCCCAGCAGTGCTGCTTCCACTGGGACAGCTCTCCCTCATGGCCTGGGTGGCACTGGCTGTGAATGGGGTTGGGGTCACAGGGCTGGGGCATGGCAGTGGTGGTGGAGATCTTCCACCTGTACACAAGCTCCAGCAGCTGCTTAACTCAGACCATCTTCTGAGGCACTTCAACCTCCCAAAATACTCAAGGATGACAGGATCTGGGACCTTTATGAGCTGTGTGGATGAGCAGGACTGAAACTCCCACCGTGCTCTGGGACAGCCCCATGGCACAACTCCTCCACCAGACCCCGTCATCCTCCCAGGCCCACGTTAGCAGAAGCCCTTGACTGAAGGACTGAATTCTGCTGAGCTCACAAGTGTGCCAGTGAAGAATTTGGCTTCTGTCTGGCCACCCCAGTTGGTGGTTTGGGCTGCAGCCTGAGCTGGATGTGACCCAGGGACAACGGAGCAGGACTCCTTGAACCCTGACAGGGAAAGCAGGGTATGTGAGAGGTGTCTGTCCCTGCCAGAGCTGAGGGCATCACTTCCACCTCAGTCCTGGGTGCCTTTGTCCCTGCTCCAAGCCTGTTGCTATGGGGTTCCAGGCCCCTGCTGGGTTCCTTCATTGTAGAATTCAGTTGTTCCATGACCTGCTGTGACATCAGGGTGTCAGAAGAACCCCGTGGTGTCCAGCTTGAGCGTGCTCAGCATTTTGGAGGAGAGGACAGCTCTTCTCAGGAGCTCTGGCACATCAAGGAGGCCTTTCCTTGGCTTCACACACCCACCGTGGTCCTGCTGCTCTTCCTGCTGCATTTTCACAAGCTCGTTCAGAAATGGAAGATGAAGAGATTTCCCTCCCACAGCGAGAGGATTCCAGGCCCTGGGCTCCATGCTCTGGGCTCAGGGGTGGAGCTCCAATGTTCAAGCGTCCCAGGCAGCTGCAGGTCTGCGTGTGCTCCCCTACCAGAGGGTCAATGCTCAGCCCGGGCAGCCACACCGTGGGATTTGGCTTTCCCTGCTGCTGGGGCAATAGATCTGGGGTTGGGAAGAGGACTTGGAGCAAGCAGTAGGTGAACTGCAGTCTGATGCAAATCAAAGTTGGTTCTGAAGTGCCCATAGGTCAGAGAAGGCCGTTCTGTCCTTTTTCCATCAATGACTTCCATCAGTGACTTTACAACGTGACAAACCCCAAATCTCTTTCTCACCTGGTTCTTGTCCTCTGCTTGCAGCAGCCGAGGAGGAGGAGGGGTGAGAGCTCCTTCGACATCAACAACATCGTCATCCCCATGTCCGTGGCTGCCACGACCCGTGTGGAGAAGCTGCAGTACAAGGAGATCCTCACCCCCAGGTACTGCCCCAGCCGGGAGGGGAGGTGCTCTGCTCCTTCCTTGGGAATCAGGGAAAGGTTGGAAAAGCGATCTGCTGCTGGAGACTAAGTTAGGGAATGTTCTCTCTGAGGGTCCCCTGGCCACCAAAGCCAACTGCCCAGCTCAGCCTCTGCCCAGTTCAGAGTCAGTCCTGGTTGTGTCTCTGTCCTGCTGCTGAGCCAAAGGCCCCGGTGGTTTCCCAGCTCCGCAGGTGCCTGGGCTGGGTTAACCTTGCAGTGCTGCCTCTTCCCACCTTCCCTCTTTCTTCCCCCGGGTCCTCCAGGCTGCTCCCAGGCCCATTTTGGAGCAGGGCAGGGTGGGAGGGAGCCAGTGGGAGGAAGAGGAGGAAATGCTGCAGCCTCTGCTCTGCTTCCTCTGCTCTTGGGAAGCTTCAGCTGCGCTGCCAGACCAGTGAGGAGGTCTGGTGCTTAAAACTGATCCCAAGTGTGTTGCTCCTCGTGGCAGGGTGGAATTCCCCTTTCCCAAAAGCCAGTGTTAGTGCAGGGGGTGTGTGCAGCTGGTTCTGGCTGTGCCTTGGGTGATGCCTGTGGTGGTTGTGTTGCAGCTGGCGTGAAGTTGATATCAGTACTCTGAAAGCCAACCCTGAGGAGGACAATGATGAGGTAAGAGGGATTTTATTTCCCACTTCATGTGGGGTGGGATTGGTGGTGGCCGAAGTGTCCATGGAGGGAACAGAGGCAGAGACCCCGACAGGGAACCAGCTGGTGTTGGTTCCTTTACAGGAAAGGTGTGAGAAGCTGGATTGAGTGGCTGGGTACAGCTGAATCCAAGGAGATTGCTGTCAGGAGACCTCCCTGGGCACCAGTCTTTTTGTGCAATAGTCTCGTGAAGAAATCAGCCACAGCCCTGTAGTTACTATTAGTTATTATTTTAGTTAAATTGATAATATTTCTTTAAGCCTCGGTGTGAGCACCTCAGTTCTGGGATAAATGGCTTTCCTTTGGTTTTTAGTTCTTAATCTCTTCCTAAGCAGTGCAGACTCAGTTTAACAAGGTGCTCTCACACTCACTCTTAGCATCTGCCTCCCTCCAGCACTGATCTCTTCTCAGGCACCAATCTCTGCTCTGGTGACCAGGGACAGGACCTGAGGGAACGGCTGGAGCTGTGTCAGGAGGGGTTTAGGCTGGAGAACAGGAAAAGGTTGTTCCCCCAGAGGGTGGGGGGCACTGAACAGGCTCCCCAGGGAATGGGCACGGCCTCAAGGCTTCCAGAGCTCCAGGAGCATTTGGACAACACTCACAGGCACAGGGTGGGATTGTTGGGGAGCCTGGGCAGGGCTGGGGGTTGGACTCCATGATCCTGTGGGCCCCTTCCAGCTCAGGACATTCTGCAATTCAGTGATAAACACTGAAATTCCCGCTCTAACGCTGCAAAGCTGCCCAGAGATGGTTGTTTAATAGAAGAAAGCTCTGACCAAGCCCCGTGCCCTTCCCTTTGCAGGTCGAGGACTTGTCTGACTCGGCCTTCGCTGCTCGGCACGGGAAGTGTGAGGAGATGGAGCGGGCGCGGTGGCTCTGGAGCACCAGCGTCCCCCCGCAGCGTCGGGGCAGCAGGTACAGCCCTCCCTGGGGCCACGGGGCATTCCCAGCTCTGGGATGCTCCAGGGGGCAGGAGGTGATTCATGAAATTATGAAAGCTGGTGCTGGTGTTGGAAAGTTTGGCCCCATCCAGCTTGAGGAGCCTGTGTGGGAGTGGGGCAGTCTTGCTCAGGTGGGGGTGAAGCTGCAGCCCAGTTTGGCTCTGCACCATCTGCTTTCTCAAGCACTTCCACTGCTCCAGAGGTGTGGGAGCTGCTGTGCCAGCCTGGCAGTCCAGGGGGAAGCACGAGGGCTGTGAGGCACCGTTCCTGCAGCACCAGGGACACTGTCACTGGACACTCAATTCCCGTTCTGCCGTGTCCTTGTGAGCGGGTGTCTAAAACCTCTTTCCAGCTGTTGGTCTCATCGTAAGCCTGCACAAGGGGAGATTTGCTCTTCTGCATTCCACTGCTGATGGTTTGGTTGCCTGGAGCCACTTTGTGCTGGGGCAGAGCTGCTGCTGAGCCGCAGCTGTGTCGCTGCACCCGTTGGTTTGGGTTGCGCAGTGCCTGCCATCATGGGGGCTGCTGCAGGAGCTTCTGCAGGGGCAGACGTGGCCTTTGTCAAACCCAATTTGTGCTGCTGCTGCTCCGTTCCCTCTGCAGCTGCAATTCGCAGTGCTCCTGGACTGTGGGATGTTCTAGTGTTTCTTTAGCCCATTTCTTACATCCGAAGTCCTTGATGGCCACTTGCTGTTGCAGTTCATCTTGAAGAGCTGCACACGGATTTGGGAACTCAGTTATGTTTCTCTGCTTAGAGCTGGTGGGTTTTTATCTGGGAATCTGTATCAGGGCCCAGACTTTGTTAATTCTTGGTGGAAGTCTGAGGTCTCGGGGTTTCACTGTGCTTCTCCCACTTCCAGCTGCTGAAATCACTGCATTTCCAGCATTGCTGGTTTCCTGTACTCAGTCCCTGAGCTGCTGCAAGGTGCCACATGTTGTGAGGTGGGGGAATTACTTTGAAGTATCTTGATTTCGTAGGGAACTTCTCATGGTGGTGTTCGTGCAGCACTGGGAGTATAGGACATGTGTGGGACATGGAGCCTCAGGAGAGCAGCATCAGTGGTGCATCCAAACAGTGGAAATGGGACAGAGATGGGCCTGGATGGGTTTCCCCCCTGGGCTTTGCCATTCCCTGCTGGTGTTCTCCTCAGGGTGAAGGATCCCAGGGTGGGAGCAGGTGGAGGTTGGGGAGCACGGCCTGAATCTCACCTCTGCTCCTGTCTCAGGTCCTACAGATCGACGGACGGACGGACGACCCCCCAGCTGGGGAACCCCTCGACTCCCCAGCCGGCATCCCCCGAGGTGGGCAACTTCCACTCCCACCTGGAGCTGTCCCACACCCACTCACCGCGCAGCCCCATCAGCCCCGAACTGCTCTGTGCCCCCCTGACCCCCCTGTCCCGGGACTCCCTGCGGCTCCTGTCCAGCGAGGACACGCGTTGCTCCACGCCCGAGGCCGGCCTGGACGAGCAGGTGGGTGGGTGCTGGCTGCTGACCCTGCTGGGGGGAGGCAGCTTGGAAACCGCGCCTGGGAAGTGCTGTTGGCGCGCTGGGCCACTTGGGATGCACGGGCAGTGGGAAGCTTTGGGTAGTGGGAAGCTTTTCCAGCAAAGCAGGAGGCTTTTCCAGCAGTTGGCTCCCGTTGGAGCTGCTGAGTCCTCTCCACATCTGCCGAAGCTTCTCCGGGCGCCGTTCCTGAGGCTGGGGCTCGGCCCTGGGAGCGGGGAGGGCACGAGAGCTTTTGCAGGGATTTCCCGTGACGGGGCTCTCTCCCCGCAGGCCGTGCAGCCCTGGGAGCGACGCAGCTTCCCGCTCTCCTACGACCCCCGGACGGAGTGCGAGGACCAGGCTGACGCCCAGGACCGGCTGTCGCGCTGCACCCGCCGCACCTCGGGCAGCAAATCCCGGGAATCCGATGGCACTTCGGCTTCGCCCAGCCTGGCCAGCCTCAAGAGCCGAACTCCGCTGGCCCCCCCTTCCTCCTCCTCCTCCGCCTCCTCCTCCTCCTCCTCTTCTTCCTCCTCCTCCTCCTCCTCCTCCTGCTCCTCCTCCTCCTCCTCCTCCTCCTCCTGCTCCGCAGTCCTGCGGCCAGCGCACAGATAGAGACCCACGGGGAGACATGAGCAAACCAACACACAGAACTAACTCTTGGCATTAAAGCTTCCAAAATCTGCGTTTGATATTCAAACATCCTGCCGGGAATTTTCACAGTTTTTAGTGAATTTAAGGAGTTTAGAAACTGTTTTTTGTTTTCTTTTTTTTGTTTTATTTTCTTTTCTTTTTTTTTGGTTTTTTTTTCCTTCTCCATGTTTCCTTGTCACATGAATGAGCCCCCAGATTCCTCCCACCGGAGTGAAGCCTCGGGAGGGGAGCAGCCCACCAGACCCCCTCCCCTTTCCTCCCCCCTTAGGTGTATAAAACTAGAGCACAGGATTTAGCTGACTAGCAGATTTCGGGGATAGTTTTTCCCAACAAAAGGGTGTCGTTTTTTCTTAACCTGCTCCCCCCCTCCCTGAAAGGTTTTAGTGGAGTGAAATTAGTGGTGAAAAGTGATGTCTTGGGATTGCAACCTTCACTGTCTGGCTATCCTCACCTGCAGAGTGCCCACCTGCACTTCCACCCTCCCACGTTTCCCTGCCCCAGGTTGTAGTTCCAGGTATCCTGAGGGGGGATTCTGCCCCTCGCTGATCCCCCCTCTGCCCTCGGGGCTGCCTCCCCCTTCCTCCTCCCCTGGTTTGGAGTGCCCATGGCTGTGGCTGCATTCCCAGCGAGGGGAAAGGAGGGACCTTCTGGCTGCTCCACACATGGGAGGAGTGGGACTTGGGAAGCACCTTGTGCACGCCTGATGTGTTTCGAGGGCAGGGAGGGGAAGAGTCCCCAGTGCTTTGAGGAGCAGAATTCCCAGGGCACTTGGATGCCCTTTGGGGCGAGGCTGTTGCAGCTGGAACTGGGCTGTGGCCGGTGCTGGAGCTCTGCCCTCGCCGTGGGGTTGGGAAGTTGGGACGAGGCCGAATGAGGAGGAGCCGCTCCGGGACGGGCCAGGGCCGGGGGTCCCGCAGGTGAGTTTGTGTCAGACAAGGGGAGATCAGAGAGGGAAGGACGGAGGCAGGAGGCGGCTCCTGGGGTCGGGGTCATCCCGGTGCCACGTGGGATCACCACAGCTTCGCTCCACTCCCGCACGGTCCCAGCACAGGTGTCGGTTCCGTTTCATTTCCCGGGCGCCCGAGGTGCCCCCTCCTGACCGGGCTTTGAGTTTGACCCCAGTCCGTTGTTCCTCCCCCGCCCCGCCCAGTTCCGCACCCGCCATGACTCCCGGGTCCCACACACCGTCCCCATCCGTAACGCTGATCCCGACGGTGTGGCTCCTGGTCCCTGTCCTGTTGCTAGCATTGTGCCTGTCTTATGTATAATCACATCACCAAAAAAAAAAAAAAAGGAAAAAAAAATACAAAGGACTTTTTTTTTTTTTTCCATTTTGTAATCGTAAAGAAATAGTCGCTGAACTGCTTCATGGTCGGGGTTTTCACAATTTTCAACATGATCTTGTGGTTTTGGTTCTGTTCTAGTTTAAAGGATCCATCATTGTTTCTTTAAAACAAAAACCCAACAAACAACGGCGCTACCATATCCCTCTGCAGAAGTGCTTTTCTATTTATAAGGTTGAAAATTCTGAATAACCCTTTTAGCATTATAAAAACCACACAAAAAAAAACCCACCTTGTATTTTGTAAATATTTTCTTTTCCTGCTTTGAGCTGTGTAATGTCCTTGTTATATAGAAATGCTTTTCTTCCGAGAAGCTGATCTTTGTTAATGTCTTGATTCTGTTGGCAAAGCACAAATGTGCTTATAAAAAAAAAAAAAAGAAGAAAAGATTAAAAAAAAAATTAAAACGGAATATTCCATGTGGTAAGTGTGATACACTGGGCTGGGACAGGGAAGGGCCCTTTGGTGCACTCAGTTCATCTTCTTCCCTCCTGCGCTGCATTTGAGGCCTCTTTTTTCCTCTGCAATGGCATTTCCAAGCAGTTACTGTCAGCCAGAGAGGAATTGTCCTGCAGGAGCTCCAGACTTGGGCTTTGCACTGGGGTAGGTGATGGAGCAGCACAGGGTGGGGTTCAGTGGTGCTTCCCTTCTTCCTCTCATCGTCCGGCCACCTGGAATGGGGGTTTTTTTACATTTTTGGGGTTGAGTGCTGCTGGTTCACACCCAGGGACTGTTGGTGTGGGGTGTTTGACCTCCTGGTGGGTTTGGTGTGAGTTCAATGTTTCCAGGAGGTGAGTGGGGAGAGGCAACTTCCATGGATGTTCCTGTGGTCCTCAAGTCGGCGAGTTGCACTCTGTGCCTCATCAGCCCAGCAGAGGGGAAGCAGGAAGGTGCTGGTTATTAACCAGGGGATCAGAGGAGGAGGCAGCACCCTGGGCATCACGAGGTGCAGTACGAGGCACTGACAGGGCAGGAAGAATCCCATCGGAAAAGCAAAGGGCGGCACCGTGCTGGGAACTTCTCCCACCTGCACAAGGCAGGTGAGTCCTGGAGAGGGTGTGGAGCAAAGGGACTCGATGGCGGCCACCACAAGGTTGTTGGACTGAGTGGTTAAGTGGGCACGGTGGGGTTGGGTCGGGTCAGGTTTGACTTGCTGATCTTGGGCGTCTTTTCCAACCTTACTGGTTCTGTGAAAGCTGCAGCTGTGCTGGGGCCAGAGCCGGGACCCGGAGCAGCCCTGCAGGGGCAGAGCAGGGTCTGCTCTCACCCCAGAGCTGAGAATGTCCTGTCCACAGTCAGGGACAAAAATAACACTTGGGCTTCCTGGCTCTACCGGGCAGGGCCCCCCACTCCTGCACCCCACTGTGCCCCAGGGCACTTGTAGTGGAAAAACTGAAAACCAGTCCCTGCCCATCCCTGCTGCTCCCCGTAGCTGATCTGGTGTCCTTGAGGGATCCCTTACCCACCAGGTCCCCCCATGCAAATAAGGTGCCAATTATCATTATCGTAGTAATGACTTTATTTCCAAATTCACTTTTACGGCAACAGTGTAAACCAGTTGTTAACACACGATACACTATGGACACCCACAGACAGAAGCTAAGCTAGAATGATACACTGAGATCAAACCTTCCCTCCCCTCCCCGGTGCAGCGCAGGGGGCACGGGGCTGCCAACACCACACAGGCTGGCACCGACCTTCGCTAACAAGCAGAATCTTTTGGAGTGCAGAAATAAGATTTTTTTTTTTTTTTAAACAGTGCCGGTTTTAACCCTTTTCAGACCCAAGATGTGTGTGGAGTAAAGGAAAAGCCGGGGGTCAGGTTGTCCGGCTGCTCACAGGGACCCTCAGGCCTGGGTCTGAACACAGGGTCGGGGCTGGGGACGTGGCTGGGGCTGCTGGAGGGGACAGCAGGTGACACTGGGATGGCAAGGGCTGTCCTGGGACCCCACAGCTCCCGGGGATGGCGGCAGACGGGGCTGAGGACACTCCCAGCAGGAAGGGGCTGCTCACTGGAGCTGGGCACATGCAAAGGACGTCCCAGCCCCGTGTGCTGGTGTCCCACAGAGGGGCCGGGGGTGGCACAGGACGGGCGAGCTCAGCTACCCCACCCTGCAGCCCAGAAGGGATAAAGAGGTGACGCTTTGAGGGTTCTCCCACTTGCTCGTTCTACAGAGGACAAAAACCGCGGCGGCTCCTACAGCGCTACAGAGTCAGGGACGGAGCACAGTCTTACAATCATGGAGTCAAGTGAACGGAGCGAGTGACAAGCTGGACATGGTGGTGATGGTGCTGGACCAGCCTCTCCCCAGCAATAAAGCAGCTCCTGGGGCTGCAGAGAGAAGGGTTGGACCCCCCAAACCATCCCCCATCCACAGCCAAGCCTCCGGCAGCCCAGCCCCACAGAGGGACAAGGGGGGATGACAGCAGGTCTGCAGCTCCCATGGGATGGGAGCAGGGCCTGTCCTGGGAGGAATCGCTGCTCTGACCAAAACAGCTGCTCTAAGAGCCTCGGTGGCACCCAGCCACCACCCCAAGGACAGCCAAGGGCCCTGACCGCCTGCCAGCCCTGTCAGACCAGGATTCTGGCCCTTGCTGGGAAAGCGTGGCTTCCCATGCAGCTCAGCCTTGGGGTCTGCGGACCCATCAGGCCCCCTCTGCCCTCCCCACACCCAGCTGTACCCCCAGAGCTCGGCTGGGACCTCTGGAAGAGACAGGGCAGGGGGACACACCCAGAGCTGCACTGGTGGCATCTCAGCCTCTTTGGTTGTAGACGTAAGGGGCAGGCGGGGATGGCCACGGGACCCCCTCGTGCTCCCAGGGAGCCACAGGAACGAAAGCAGCCAAAGAAGGAACTCAACTGGCTCCTGTCCCTGAGCAGTGCTGGGGGTGGTCAGTGCTGTGTGAGGGGTGAGACGCTGCCAACTCAAAGCCGGGGAGCGCCCAGAGAGGGGGTTCAGTGCCAGGGAGCAGCCGCTGGCCCCGGGCTGGGGGAGCTGCTGCCGCCTCCCTCGCGCCTTCCCCGCGTCCGCCCGGGGTCTCACCGCTGCCACCGGCACAGCAGGGCCATGGAGCTGCCACCTCCGCCATCGCTGAGCTGACCTTGCAGGGAAAGAAAAAGAACAACCCAAAAATGTCACAAGCTGCACCCAAATCCAGGAGCCATCCCAGCCCTGGAGCTGTGAGTGCCCCTCATCCAACACCCTGGGGCACTCGGAGGTGCCCAGCCCTGGGGAGCCCCGACGCAGCCCCCCCTGCCCGGCAGACATGCGGTGCCGGGCTCCTCCTGCGGCTCCAGGGCTGGGCACGACCCGGGGCCGGCCGAGCTCCCCGGGCCCCCGGCTGGGCTGCGGCCGCCGGCGCGGGGCAGCTCAAAACTACTTACAGCATTTATTTTTTAAACACATGCTCGTTTATGAAAACAATCACCCTGGCACGGTCCAAGCATATACAGACAAATCTACTCTACGACACGAGGGGCTGCCAAAGGAATGGGGAAAAGCCTCTACTCATCCACTCAGCGGTTCCAGCACAGCCACGGAGAGGGGAACGGCCGTCCGGGGCCGGAACTCCAGCTGCCGGAGCTGAGAGCGGGTTAGGGGTACCTGGCCGTTATCTTCATACACATCTCGGCTTTCAGAGATAAAAACAAAACGTTTCTTCCAAATCAGCAGGCAAATTTAACGCGGGGAGGGAGGGCAGCTCCCCGCAGCCCTGGCTGCGCAACCAGGACGCGTCCGGCCCGCAGGCCAGCCCGGCCAGCGGCAGGGCCACGAGCTGGGCAAGGTCACAGCCCCTTCCCAGGAGGGCCACCCACTGCCCTGTGCTGGCGTGGGGGGCTCGGGTCAGCGTCGTGCTGTGGCCGCCCCTCGGGCCCCCTCCCCGCCTTCCCGGGTGGCCCCGGGCAGGGCTGGGACAGCGAGGGACAGGAGCGGGGGGAGCCAGGGACGGGGACGGGCTGTGAGCTCCGAGGAGCAGGGGGAGAGGAGGTTTTGTACCTCATAGTGTCACTGATTTTGAAGTCCTGGAGCTAGAGCTGAATGAACAGTAAAAGCAGGTTAAATCATTAACCAGTTAGGGACGGGGAAGCAGCTGTAAAAGGAACAGAGGAAGAAGGCCAGATTATTATTTTTGTTTCTTTTCTTTTTCGTTTCCTTTCCTTGTCTTCTCTCCGGGTGGCCGCCGTGCCGCGATCACAAGCCCTGCTTGGCCAGCGAGGCGGACACCTCGTCGGCTAGCGTGGCCAGCTGGGGGGAGTCCACCAGGTTGATGCTGCCGGTGGAGGAGACGTTGCTAAGGCGGCGCGGGGAGGCATCTCCGGAGATGGTGGGGGACTTGTAGACGATTTCGGCGCCGTGGTCGGTCTTGGCTTTGGCGTTCTCGCGGAAGGTCAGCTTGTGAGTCTCAATCTGTGGGGGAGGGCAGGGCGGTCAGGGGGGCATGGCCGGGGGGCCGGGGGGAGGAAAGTTCTGAGCGAGGAACCAGTGCCCCCAGTGCTCGGGCACTCCCGGGCACCAGAGAGGGCAGCAGGACCGGAGCATCTCAGGATCCTCCCCAGCAGAGGTGCTGGGTCCCAGAACTCAGAGAGCACAACCTGGGCTGCTCCCACTCCCCTGGCAGAGATTTCGGGGGGATGGGACCCCCTATGGTACACAAAGCTTCCCCTGAACCCACACAGCTGCTCCCGGGAGCCAAACCCCTCTCCCGGTGAACTGGACTGGGTTTGCTACTTACTGGTGCCCTCCCCAGCCGAGTGCAAGGCTGGGGGCTGGCTCTCCATGGGGGCAGGCGGCTCCAGCACCAGGGCCTGGAGCCCAGCGGGGTCTGGGCTCGGGGTCCGGGTCTTGTCTTCCTTGCCTTTCTCTCTCTACAGGTGAAGAAACCCACCCAGGGCAGTGGGGGGCAAAAAATGCATCAGCAACAAAAACCATGATCCAAGAAATGTCAGCCAGAAGGAAAAAGACAAAAATATAGAAAAGAAATGGAAAACTGGGGAGAAAAAAGATCTGAAAAACAAGGCCATTCACTGGCTCATAGGAAGAAGAGTGGCTGCCTTTGGAGCCGGGGAGGAAAACTCTCAGGGACAGCAAGGGAGAGCCCAGGGACTTGGGCAGAGCACGGAGCACCCGGCTCCCCACGGCAGACCCAGCACAGGAACCAGAGTCTGAAGAGCTGTGGACTGTGAGTCCAAATGTGGCTCTGTGTGTCACAGATCAGGGAGGGGACTTGGGGATATGGGACAGGGGCAGCAGAGCTGCCCCTGGACTCAGTTACACCCACAACCTCCTCCAGGTGTGGGCTTAGGCAGGAAGGCTGAGGTGGTGATGCCACTGCTGTGTCACAGCCTTGCAGAGAAACTCCCTTCCTTGCAAAGGGCAAGTTCTTCCAACTATGGCCCAGTGAATGTGCCAGGATGTGACTGAATCATCACTGGAATCACAAAACCAATGGCAAAGGGCTCAGTGAAGCACAGGGGAGGCTGATGCATGGCAGAGAGAAGGGTAAGGAAGTCAAGCGGTCCCGCAGTCAGAGGCCAGCTGGAGGTGAGAGCTGGAGCTGCACAGCGAGCATGTGGCCAAGAACAAAGTGCCAAAATACAGGAGCTGAAACAGAACCCTTCCCTCCCACTGAGACCAAAGTGCTGGAAAAACAAGCAAGATAAAAACGGCTTTTCCCTGGGGAAGCTGAACCCTGTGTGTGGCCAGGCTGGAGTCTCAGCTCTGTGCTTACCTGATGTCCTCAGCCCTCTGCCTGCTGGGGACTTGGGGGCCTTGAAGCCAGGCTGTGATGTTGTACTTGGCCGAGACTCACTGAAGTCACCATCAAAGCCCAGTGGGAACAGCTCAGCCCAAGTTCACTGTTTCCCTGACCCAAGTGCCTTTTGTCTTCCAATTTATATCTCCCCAAACACTCCCCTCCCTACACAGAGCCCTCGGTCAGCAAGGAGAAATCACCTTCTGAAGGGCCAGTTTGCTGCAAAGTCACCTGTTCTAAATAAAGCTGAGCCTTTAATGCTCCACTTTCACTGGGGATCCAACACCTCTGCAGCTCCCCAGCTGCCAGCCCTGTGCCACAGAGGTAACACAGAGTGCACAGGACTTGCTGATGGTGACACTTCTTCGTGGGAAGGGTCTGAGACACAAACACAAACTTCAGGGACAGCAGAAAGAGCAGGAAACCACAGGAGAGGCTGTCACTGACACTCGCACTCATTTGGGTGGCCAGGAGGGACACAGGGACACATCCGGGCAGCAGCTCTGCTCAGCAAATGTGCCCTGAGCTGGGACAGGCACCAGGAGCACCAGACAGGACCCTCTGCAGGGCCAGACCCCCACCTCTGCTCACCCCCACAAGGGCACACCCCAGCAGGACACGCCTGCCCCAGCCCAGAGTCCTTTACCTTTTTATTGCCTCCTCCAGGGACGTGGCTGATGTTATCTAGGGACCCGATTTTCGACTGCACCTTATCTTTGAAGTCCAGTTTCTCAGATTTCACCTCCACCTGGCCACCACCTGGAAGAGAAGAGCATGAGGTGGGTCAGGAGTTGGTCGCTGAGGTCTGAGCTGCTGCTCTACGGAGGCTCAGCCAAAGCCCTCTGAGGCTGAGGAGAGAGGACACCTTCCACTATCCCAGGGTGCTCCAAGCCCCGTCAAACCTGGCCTTGGACACCTCCAGGGATGGGGCAGCCACAGCTTTCTGGGGCACCCTGTGCCAGGGCCTCCCCACCCTCGCAGGGAAGGATTTCCTCCTAATATCCAATCTAAATCTCCCCTCTTCCAGCTGAAGGCCATTCCCCCTTGCAGGGTCACTCCAGGCCCCTGTGAAAAGTCCCTCTCCAGCCCTCAGATCACACCAGGTCCCTCCCCTGGTAGCAGGCACTCGGGCCTGGCAGTGACGGAGCTGGGACCAGCATCCAGCACTCCAGGGTCACTGGGATGCTCCAGTCACTGCCCCGGTGTCTCCCCTCGCTGCCCGCCCCACCCCAGCCCTCTGCCCCTCTCCACACCCCCCTGGGCTCTGGGGGTACCTGGTTTGTGGTGGATGTTGCCCAGGGAACCACATTTGGATGTCACATGGCTCAGGTCCACCGGCTTGTAAACGATTTGCACCTGTCCGTGGGAGAGAGGAGAAGGGGCTGAGCTGGGGCCAGCACGGGCAGGTGGGGAGGGGGACACAACACACAGCGGCACCTGAGCTGGACTGGAGGGAAAGGACAGCTCAAACCCCAGGAGGATTAATGACACCAAAGAAACTGTCATCAGAAATGGGAGATCATTAATGCCCGTGTGCAGTAGCCTCTTAACATGTCAGCATGCACGAGATCACCTCTCCACAGAGGGGGGAGTAGAGGCAATTTTAAAGTGCTCAAGTGAGAGAGAAAGTGGAGTGGTAATTAATTAAGATTTGCATACACATCATCCAAAAGGAGGAGATATACCAGAGAGAAAATGTAAAAAATAAATACCTTTTCTGGTGTAAAACATAAAGCTTATGTCCACAAAAACTGAAAGAACAGAAATGATCAATGTGCACAGAACTTTTAAAAGAGTGACCAAAATATGCATTTCTGAAAAATGCTGTAACGGAAATAAGGTTAAAAAAAAAAAAAAAAAAAAGGCAAAGCAAAGTCTAAATATTTGGAGTTCACATCATAGAAATTAAAATGGCAGTTATAAAATATTGAACCACAACAGCATTTCATGATATTTAAGCTCTGTTTTGATGCGCTTTGCCCATGATGTCTCTGAGCATGGGCTCCAGCAATTCCACGGCTCCCCCCGTCCCCAGAGCGCGTGGGGCCGGCGGCCTCTCGCACGGACACCGGACACGGGACACACACAGGGACACCGAGGTGGGGCTGCAGTGCTACGGCAGCAGTTAAACACCAGCAGAGGGCCGGGACCCCCGGCCACGGCACACACACGGCAGCTACGGCACGAGCAGGAGGCAAGGGGGGAGGAAACATCCCCAGAACCCCACACGTTACCCTGGGCCTGGCTTGGGACTCTCAGCCGGGTGTGGGCCAGCTGCTGCTGGGGCTGGTGGGGCTGAGCAGGAGAAGAGGGATCATCGACACCTCGAGGTTGGTTCCCACACACGGGAGCGTCCGGCTCGAGGGACAGCCCGGACTTCCTTCCAGGGAGCATATGCTGCTCTCTGTGTTTTCTCCAAGCACCACAGCGGGTGTGACGCTCTCAGGAATCTCAGGAAGGATGTGCCAGCACCAAAGGGATCTTTGGAGAGGAGCTGACTCCTCCCAGCAGTCCCCAGACCAGCACAAAGGATTGACCGTAGCCTCTGCTCCCCATCTGAGCACCCAGTGCTGACCCACAAGCCCCAGGGCAAGGGGCATCCTTCAGTTCCCAGGTTGGCCCCCATCACCCCCCGCAATGTCACAGCCCTGAGAAACACTCCCCCTCCACCACGGAGCCAGGGAAAGGAGGAACAGAGGCTCAGTGCCACAGCACAGAGCCCTCCTGCCCTGCCTTGCCTCCAGTGCTCACACAGACCAAAAGGCACGTTTGACAGGAGACAGAGAGGGAGAAAAGCAGCCCCCAGGGTCTGGGAGCACACCGTGGACACAGACGTGGACACAGCGCCGGGGAAAGGCCACACGTTCAATGCACTGGGCAGGACAGGAGCAAGAAACAGACCCCAAAAGGGCAGCTGGTGCCTTTCCAATCCCAGCTGTGACCCCCGAGGGTCTACAAGGAATTCGGGCACCACTGAGACCTGGGACTGAAAGACCTCCCATTTCCAGAGAAAGCAATCAGCAACTGGAACTTTCTGTTCTCATTCCAGTCCCCTTTTCAGCAGACAGGACTCCATCATCCCTTCCCATCCTGCTGGGGAGCAGAGAAGGATCCTCCCCATTTTAGCAAGAAAGGAAAAGGGGAACAGAGTTGTTTGCCTGGGAAACCAGTGCCAGAGACCTGGGGATCCCACCCCTCAGCATCAGCAAGGCCAACTTTCGCCTAAGGCATCACCTGGTCAGAGCATCAGGGCTTAAAAATCCAGGTACTGATCCCAGGGAGTGACAGTTCCCTCTGGGAGCAGCAGTGGCTGGGCAGGGGGTCCCTGCTGACAGCACTGTGGGGGTTAAGTCACGATGGCCATTGAAGAGGAGCCCCAAGCCCCAGGACAGCCACCAGGACAGCCTGTGCAGCCACACTCTGCCTATGTCAGGCTTTGCCCCAAGAGCTCCTGGAGCTGCTGCAGCCAGGCAGAGCTCACAGAGTTTTCAGTGCTGGAAGGGCCTGGGGAGGGATCACAACCCCCAGCCAAAAATCCAGGTAATTCTTAATCCACTGCAGCTGCAAACACCCAGGGCGTGAGCTCACCGCACTGTGCTGGAGCTCAGCCATGGATGATATTTGGTCAACACTAACTCCTGGTCCACCACCACTGGGCAGCCCAGCCAGTGCAGGACCCTGGAGTAAAGAGGAGGAACAACCATGGAACTGCTTCACAGGGGTCTGAGCTCTGCAGAGCAGCTCCTCTGGCCCGTGAAATAACTGCAGGGTGACACCAAATTTAAGCCAGAGGCTGCAAACCCAGCTGTGTCCCTGTGTTCACGTGCCAAGCCCTCTGCAAGGCTCAGTTTCTCAGGGAGGGTGTCCACAGAGATCAAAAACAGCGCAAGGAAAATCCACGGGGAACATCTCAGACCAGGCCCCCACAGCCCCCAGTCGCACTGTTTGGGGTCTCAGGGATGTGCCCTCCTTGGTCCATCACCTTTCCTGGACCCAAACTTCTCCAGCTGTGAATCCACCAACCTCTGTGGAGTTTCTCCAGGTTTCTGGCACAGTAACTGAAAGCTGAGCCTGGTATTTATGTGGGAACAGCTGGAAATGCCAGCATTCAAATCAATTAAAAACACTTCAGGCTCAGCCTCCGTGGGTGGGTGCTGCTGGACACATTCGTTAGCAAGGAGAAGCTCAGTATTTGCATGGATCATACTTGCCTGATGGGAATGGGCAGGAACCTGAATGTTCACATGTTGGGCAGGATAATGTCCAATTTAGCAGCACATCAAGCAACAAGGACTGGGTCTGCTCAAAAATCTGCCCATCTCCTACATCACTGTGTGCCAGAGGCCCCATCCTACAGACAACGAGGCTTTCAGCCTTCCAGGCAGTGCAAAACCCTGGAGTTACTGGGATGTTTTGTTACAGACATGGTTTGGACATGGGGCAGTTAGTTCTGCCCATGTCAGGCATGTCCAGGACTTGTTAGGGTTCATCTTTTGGGTTAATGGGGTTAAATGACAGCACGTCCCCAATGGCTATGTGACAGCAGGGTGGCTGCAGATAGCATTGGTGATTAGTGTAACAACATGCCACTAAAATCAGGATTATTACAGTGCATTCAAAGTGTGAAGGTACTCACACTGCCTCCGCCCGGGATGTGTTTGATATTATCCTTTGAGCCACACTTGGATTGAACGCTGCTAAAGTCCAGCTTCTTATTAATTATCTGCACCTTTGGTAGCCAGAAAAGAGTCATTGCACGTCACCAATAGCTATCTGATGGCAGGGTCGCTGCAGATAGCATTGGCAGTTTAGTGTACACAACATGCCACTTATTATAAGAACTATTATAGAGCATTGAAAGTGTGAAGGTACTCACACTGCCTCCGCCCGGGATGTGTTTGATATTATCCTTTGAGCCACACTTGGATTGAACGCTGCTAAAGTCCAGCTTCTTATTAATTATCTGCACCTTTAGTAGCCAGAAAAGAGCGTGAGAAACAACATGACCATCTGCAGCTTGACCAGGTGTTACGTCCCTAAAACCAGGAACCTGCCTTCCAGGGCCAGGAGTAAAAAGGAGAATCTCTGGCTTGCTGCACAGATTTGTCTGCTCCTGGGCTGGAAAATGAAGATGGAGGTGGGCAGGTTGTAGCTAGAGAGTGGGTATGTCTGGGTAGTGATGCAGCCCTGGCTCCCAGGCCACAAAGGCCAGCCAAAAAGCCAGTTCAGCCTGGTTCTTCCACTGAACAACACGGGGAACTTGCTGGGCAGCAAACCCGCTTGGAAGGCAGCGGTGAGAGACCACCAGTGCTCAGAGGCTTGGCTTCTGCAGAGCCAGTGGAAGGACGAGGGATGGAGCTGAGAGAAAAATGCCTGCCCAGCTCCAGCTCCCGTGCCTGGCATCACAAGCCCTCCCTGGACCAGGCACAGCTGGCCTGGGGGGAGCAGGAGCGGCGTGTCCAGCACTGGGAGAGGACGCCTGAGCTCTGCACTGCACAGGGCTCACACTCCCTCCACAGCTACCAAGAGAAGGCCAATGCTGCCAAGGACGCAGCCCCAAGCCAGGGATGCTACTCCACACCAGGGATGCAGCTCCATGCCCCCATCCCAGGGATGCAGTCCCATCCCAGCTCTGTGGCATATTCCTAACGCCATCTCCAGTGGGAGAGAGGCTGGGAAGTGCCATGTGGGAACCATATGCCACACTAACTACACCCCCCAGCCCCAAAGCCTTCCCCCCACACACGGATTCCTGTGCTGGTGAAGCTGGTCCCACTTAGGGCTTGTTTTCCCCACTGGATGTGTAGGGAGCTACCCTGGAGCAACCTCGTGCATTGGAACAGCTCTTCCAGACACCCTGAGGGTGAAGACAGTCCCTGCTCCTTCCCCAACACACACTGGAGAGGCTTTACAACCTCCACAACCAGGTGTAAAAGCAGGTGAGAACCTGCAGGCCTTGTGAGAGGGACCCGAGAGCGTCCAGCAGCGCCACATCCCTGGGCACGGGCAGCCCTGGATGGCACCGTCCCCAGAGCCAGCTGAGCAGGCACCTCGCCTCATCCCAGCATTCCAGCCCTGGAGCTCCTGCTGCTGCCAGGAGAGCTCCCTGCTATCCCCCGGCACTCCAGCCCCAGCAGCACTGAGGCTGGCATGTGCCTCCAGCAGGGTTTTCCAAGTTCACATCAACTAATCCCACAAGTCAGGACCCAGCTCTGCCAGACCAGGCTTTGCCAGAGCAGCCCTCGGTGATCCAGTGACAACACAAGTGCTCAGATCACGGCAGAGACATGGCCTGGCTGGCTCCTGGCGTGTGCCCCGTGTTCCTTTGCTTCCCTAGGCTGGGTGTCTGGAATCTGCACGGAGAGCAGGCTCCACACCCATTTCTGACCAGCCTAAAATCAAACTTGTGGGATCAGCCCCTTCTGCTCCAGCTGTAACCATTCTGCTGAGAGCAGCCTCGTGTCCTACAGAATCCCCAGCAGAGCATCCAGCCATTCTCCCCTGCAAAGAGCAAGGAATTGTCCCAAATTCAGCTATTCTTACTCCCAGTAACAACAACAAACAGAGATGCAGAAAAAGGAAAAAACAACTTGAAAAAATTGGATTAAAAGGAACGAGCAAATAATTTAACCCATTTTCAGTAAACAAGGGTTCCTTCTAAAATTCCTGGAGAACAGGGTTTGTGGGGGTGGGAAGAAAAACCTATGGCTTGTGCTAAGTGGGCAGGAGGGCTGAGCACCCCCAAAAAGGACACTGTGCTCATGTGCTGCTGCCTGATGGCCGACAGCACTGCCCAGGCTGCAGAGACCCCTGGATTGTGGCACAAAGTCAGTAAATCACCACCCACGGTGGAAAACGCCTGGAAAGGCCATGGAAAAGCAGGCTGCCATTTCAGAGGGTGCAGAGGAGCCAGCCAGGCTCAAAGCCTCCCCCTGTGCCAAAGGGGAACATTCAGAGCCACCGAGGTACCTGGTCACACAAAATGCCACGCACAGCACTTGGGGGAGGTTTGTCATGGCTCTGCAAGGCCTGGAGCCAGGCAGTGTCACCCCAGGACAGGCAGTGTCACCCCAGCAAAGCAGTGTCCTCTGCCAGGCTTGCAGAATTTAACCCAAGACCCTCATTCCCAAGCACTTGGAGCCCGGATGTCACTTTGCTGCTCGTGAAACAACTCTGGGAGTGAGAAGTGGTTGAAAGGATAGAAGTGCCACCAGTTCTGGCTGTGCCACACTGCACTGTGTAACCACACAGCACCTGATGGCAGAACACAACCCAAACCTTGCCAACAGAGCTGGATCCAGAACCCCAGTGTCTGGAAAGATGTGGGGTCTGAGCCTGAGACCCTCAGAAGGAGGAGCCAGACCATCCTGCTCACTCCTGCAGTGCTGGAGGGACTCCTCCAGGCACAGGGTGGGATTCAGAAACACAACCCTGATCCTGCCACTCCTCAGGCTCCAGGTCACGACCTGCTGTCCCTACCTGGACACCACGAGGGAATGCAATTCCCATGGCAGCCACTCCATGACACCCACACCACGAGCTCTCCATGAGACAGCTGAGCTGCACTAGGCCAAGCAAGGAATTCCAGCCCAAGCACCCACCTCAAAACAATTCAAGTAAACCAGGGTCAGGCTGGAGCCCAGCTGAATCTGCCCACTGCCCACGGCCGGGCTGCTGCTGCTCCAGGGAGGTTCTCCCACCCCGGATGGAGCATCCAGCACCCGCTGTCCCCACAGACAGGCCCCTGGGAAGCAGAGTCCATGTTTACCTTGCCACCTCCGGGCTGGTGCTTCAGGTTTTCAGTGGAGCCAATTTTGGACTTGACGTTTTTCAGGTCGGGCATGGGCGCGGCCGAGGGCTGGACGCGGGTCTTGGCAGAGGCGGGAGATTTCGGTGGGGTGCGAACCACTGCCACCTTCTTGGGCTCCCTGGCTGGTGGGGTGGGCAGAGAGGGGGTGCGGGAACGGCTGCCTGGAGTCCCGGGGGAGCCGGGACTGCTGTAACCGCTTCTGTCTCCAGACTTTGGCTGCTCACCTGGAGTTTGCAGACAGGACAGCCCAGGTCAGGAACCTGGGCACAGAACCCCTTCCCTGCTCACTGCTGCCCTTGGGGGCCGCTCCACCTCGTCCCAGAGCCCACCCGCTACTCCCAGTGCAGGGGGGTGGTGGCTGCACTTTCTTCTACTCCATTTTGAAGGAAAAACTGTGATTTAAAGGCAATTTCCTTATATCCCAGAAGGAAGATGGTCTCCATTGCCTGGATCGTCAGTAAGACTCCCCACCCGAGCTGGCATGACGAATTACAGACAAAAGACACTCAAAACCACTTTTCTATTAGAAACTTGGAAGCACTTCCACAAAATTATTTTCTGTAATTAACTAAGGCTGATCGCTGAGCAGCTTAGCACTGTCCCCAGTTTGAAAAGGAAACAAAAGAAGAAAAGAAGACCCTTAAACATCACCTTTCTCAGTCTTTGCTGCTGCAGGAGGTGGTTTTTTCTGCTCCTTTCTGCCTGTTTAGTGAATGAGAAAGATGCTTAAACATAATAAAGCTGAAAAATTAATTAATTTATGGTTTTATGCAGCTCTGGTTAAGTACAAAATGTATATATCCAGTGAAATGCACCATTTTAATGGAAATTCACAATGCCTGCTGCTTTCTGGGGTTTTCTTCTCTGAGTATAATGGGCTAATCTCCATTCCTGCAATCGAAGAATTGATCCTCTTGCCCCTGGTCTTTGTGAAATATCGTCAGAGAGAAAACGAGCAGATGGATTAAAAAAACGGAGCTGCCTAAATCTTCCAAATTTGAGGAAATCCCACAGGGATGAAGCAACTGCCCTCTCCTACACACTGGTGACTGTATGACCAGAGGGGACTGAGCAGCACCTGGAAAGGCTCCATCAGAGGGATCACCCCCAGCTCTGCACCCCGGCCCCGGGACAGGGCTGAGCAGCTCCAAACCCCCTCGCAGCCCTCGCTTAGGGCTCAGTTTGGTCATCACCCCCCGGCAGCACCACCCAGGCACCAGCACGCGGCTCCCACCGTCACCTACCGGAGCTGGGAGGGGTCTTGGGGGCCGTGGGGGTCTTTGCCGGGATGCGGGTGGCGTTGCTGGAGTTCCTCTGCGCCTGCCCCGCGCGCGCCGTGCCCGCCTTGGAGCCGCCCCTCGCCTCCGGGCCCTGGGGACACGGGATCCGTCAGGGATGGGCTCTCACCCCTCGGGGGTCACAGCACACCCTCCTCCCTGGCACTCCCCACACCTGGAACATGCTGGTTCACACCTTGTGTCCCATCTCCATCACCAGGGCACAGCCACCCCTGGGCTGGTGGAGCAGCTCTGACCTTTCCCAGGTGAGCCCTTGGCTTCAGCGACACCATTCACTGCACACTCGCACCTGGTTTGGAACGTTCAACTCCCCTGTTCTCTGAATCTCATCATCTGGTTTCCCGTTCTGCTAACATTTTGTACAGAAGATAAATTAATCCCAGCATCTGTGGCTGGTACAGGGTGCCCAGAGCAGCTGTGGCTGCCCCTTCCCTGGAAGTGTCCAAGGCCAGGTTGGACAGGGCTTGGAGCACCCTGGGATAGTGGAAGGTGGCCCCGCCCATGGCAGGGGGTGGGAATGGATGAGTTTTAAGGTCTTTTCCCACTCAAACCATTCCAGGATTCTATGCTGCTCTGTGACCTGCACTCCCTGTGCTTTCCCTCACCATGAGCGTGTTTGTGACTGAATGCCAGAAAGGCAAAAAGCTCCCAAGATCTGTTCACTCTGCAGGATAAGACCTGGATGTGTGTGCATTCCCTGCTCTCCCTGCAGCACCTGCAGCTCTGGCACAGCTCAAACTCATCTGCTGTTCGCAGCCAATGCTCTGTGAAACACACACAGAGCTGCAAAACAAGGAAGAGCATAAAGGGACCTGCAAATGCCTCGGGGAGAGCAGGGAACACCCTGCAGCAAGCAGCTTATTTTGCTCTATGCGCTGGTTCCTCCCAACACCAAAATCAGAGCCAAGCCTGGCTGCACCACGGGAAGGTGAAGGGGAAGCACGTCCCCCCCTCTCCATGGGACAGGCAAAGACTCAGCCAAGCACCACCAAGCAGGAACGCCTCCAGGCTCTGCCCTTTGCCTCTCTGCCGGCCCGTTCCCTTACCTTGGCTTTTGCTTCCTGCGTTCCTGTGCTGGCAGGTCGGGGTGTGGCGGGAGAGGCTCGGTTAGAGGTGCAGGCAGGGCTGCAGGGTGCTTTCGGAGGGGCTGTGTGTCGGTGGGGGGGCATGGAGCCTGGGGGTTTGGCAGTGCAGGGTGAGGATTTCTTACACATGGAAACAAAATAAAATGGGGAAAAAAAAAAATCAGCATGGGAGGGAAACAAAATGGGATCAGCGACATTAAATAGGATTAGAGGGTGCAACACAGAGCTGGGTGTGGGAGAGGTGATGGCTGGGACTGCCGGGGCAGTGTACAGAGAAATACCCCATTTCAGTGCTTGAAAATTATTCTATTCCTCATCTTTAATCCTTCACCCACTGAATTTCCCCTCAGTTTGTCCATTATCCCACTGAGGCACTAACCAGGCTTATGGTCAGCTGAGCTAAACCGCCTCCATATTACCAGTGTCACAGATATCATTAAACTTCTGGAATTTATCCATTATTAAACTCTGTTCCTCATCCAGCACACGACACAGCACTGCTTTTGGGGGTTGTCCTGTGCAAAGCCAGGAGCTGGATTTGATGATCCTTGTGGATCCCTTCCAACTCAGGATATTCTATGATCTGTGAGGCCTAAATTACTTAATTTAATGTTTTAATTACATGTTTTGCTCTTTTCACAGTTATGCTTGTCCCCAGTACAGCTCAGTGCAGTTCTGAGTCTGCCCCAAGGTCAGCTGCTGCTTTCCAGTTCTGGGCTGAGAAAATGATTTCTGCACCCACCCACCCAACCCCAGGAGCCACGTGTTTGATTTAGATCTGGAGCATTTCCTCACCCTCAAAGAACCCCATGGATTGCACCATCCAAACCAGAGGGAGAGAAGAAAAAATAAAAACACTCTTGAAAACAAATGGGAAAATGGAACACAATGGGAAGGTTCCCTAAGAGGCACAACAGCAGGCCAGGAGGGCAGGAGAGGAGCCAGGAACATGGACAGGTGTCACCCCGGAGTTGTTTTTTAGCTCACCTTGGGTTTCTTTTCATCAGCTTCAGTCCCTTCCTTGTCAACACGACCTGACAGATGGAAACACACAGTTACCCTCCTTGGGACTGGCCATGAAGTGCAGAGATGACAACACACTGGGGGCGTGTTCCCTGTCCCTGCTCTCCTTTAAACTCAGTACTGTTCTTAGAAATATGACAAAGCCACTGTTTCTTGCAGAAATACTTCCACCACCCTGTAAACACATTCCTTCTGTGTTAACAGATGATCCTGTGTTAGTCAGCACTGGGGACCAGACACCACCGAGGTTTGTGTGAGAGCATTTCACCCAGATCGGCACCCACCCTGCAGGATCCATCCAGTTTAGGACAGAAAGTTCCCTCCAACCCTAAACACGAGTCTCTAAAACACCCACTTGTTCTAACGACCATATAAATAGAGACTCCAGCTGAAGGAAGCCCCAGTCCAGCAGCACCGTGGTCTCATTTAAGGGGGTTGTTCAGTGTGCTGGCTTTGCAGAGCACTTTTATCCCTGGCTGTTGTTAATTCCCATCTCTCCTGACATGCTGCTCTCTGCCTCCCAGCACAGCGCTCCTTCCACCTGGGTCAGTCTAATTAGGAGGTTAGAAGTGGGGAGGAGATGAAGTTTGTACTACAAGGCACTCAGAACAAAGCCCTTTTCCCCTGTCTTCAGTTAATTGGGAGGAGAAGCTGCTGATATTCTCCCCAGTGTTTGGAAACTTGTCCTTTGGGGATCAGCCCTTTCCCAGTGACATGGACAGCGTTGCTAATCCAGCACTGACCCATCCCAGAGCTGCTGGATCTACCCCTCCCAAATTCAGTTAAACTGCACACTGGAGCAGGGCTGGAGCCAAACAGCCACCAAGCATCTCTGTCTTTGGAGGGAAAGACCATTAAATAATTAAATTTCTCCTCCTGAATCAGAAATTGGCTGGCTCTGTGCAGTGCATCCCCACTCTGCTGTGGTTCCAGGCTCCAGTGCAAGCCATGCCAGTGCCCTGCAGCACACGTGCAAAGCTTCCTGCAGCTGATCCCGCAGGGAATATGAGAGAAATATGTTATGAGCTTTAGCTCCAATGGAAAAAGCTCCATCAACAATTTCTTCGTGAGCCCCACGCAGCAAAGAGCCGCAAAGCAGAGCAGCATTCCCAGGCTAATGGGAGCAGCCAAGCCAGCTTTTGGGATGTGGACCTGGGGGAAAAGGCAGAGCTTCCCCCAGGACAGGCCCTGGACAGCCAGAGCTGAGGTACAACACGGTGAGACAGCAACGTGTGTCCTGCTGCCCCAGCTTAGTAACACAGCTCACAGCAAAACCTGCCTTTGGCCACTGAGCTGGGCCTTGGGACACTCTGAACCCAGGAGCGCTGGAAAATAGCCCTGGAGAAAGGAAAGGTCTAAGGAATGCTCCTGCATCCAGTGGTGAACTCAGACCTTCACCCCACGACTGCCCTCCCAACACTGTTTGGGTACCTCCACACACACAGAGGCAGCTCCTGCTGAAACCCCAAACCCAGCACTGGGCTGGAACACCCAGGGACACCCCATCCAGAGCTGGGATTGGAGCAGAATGCTTTGGAAGAGCAATGGACATGCCTGGCAGTTAGAAAGGTCCTGCTAGCTGCAGACCTTGCCTCCAGCAGCAGTCAGCAGGGAATATTTAAGGAGAAAGTACAAGGAAACAATATCAATGTGGGGGCTTTTCCATCGTTAGACCTGCCATCCTTGCCTTTTTCTTCCTCCCTCCACTTTAGGACAGCCAATTCCAAGAGTTATTGGATCAGACATGCAAACCAGATGGCACGTGTGCTGCCAGACCAAGCTGCACACGCCAGGTCAGCCCCACTCCAGCATGCCAGAGCCATGTCCATCCGGTCCTCATCTTCTCTGGGAAGGGGCCAAGTGGGAGCTGAAGCGCCCACCCAGCAGATCCAAGGAAACCAAAACAAAAACAGGTGAAAAAAAGCATGATTAAGGACAGGCCAGCACCATGCAAGGGACGCAGAACCACAGTGCAAGGGTCTGGCAACCCAGCCCAGGATTAAATCAGGAGGGAGGGGCTGGGAGGGAGCAGCAGCACTGTGGGTCAGTCACAGCACAGGTCCAGGCCATTTCCAAGCAGCAGGAGTTGAGGTGGCAGCAAGCTGTGGTGCTGCTCGGGCGAGCCCAGGGCAGTGACGGGAGCACACACCTCTGAGGAGAGGGACACGACTGGCCTTGTCCGCAGCCAGGCCACTGGGCTTCCTCCTGGGCGTCCGGCGGCCCCCTGCGTCCGGCACAGCCTCTTCCGAGGGAGCATCTTTGTCTTCCACATCATCTTTTGACTCAACAGGGAGTTTGGCTGTTTCCAGCAAGGGGCCAGAATCTTCTCCCTCCTTGGGCTCAGCTTCTTTTTGGGAGGCACTTTCAGAAGGCTCTGATGGGGCAACATCTGGACCTCCCTCACCCCCCAACTGCTGTTGCTTCTCCTCTTGGTTCTCTCCTGCCTTATGCGACTCAGCTTCAATCAGAAGTGCCTCTCTTGGGGTATCTCTGAGGACATCTGTGGACTTGTTTTCTCCATCATATTCTTCACCAGTCTCCTTGGCTGTTGCTGGACACAAGCCCTTTCCAGGTGCCAGTGAAACACGCTGATCCCCAAGGGAAGGCAAACCCTGTTCACCAATATCCTGGTCCTCATCTCTCTCTCGTCCACCAGAATCTTCTTTTACCAGGGCTCTGGCACACAAAGGAGATGGTCCATCTTTATGGTCACCTGTGCCCCCTGCTCCTGCCAGACCCTCCGTGCGCACGCCACGGCCCAGCTCTGGCTCCACACCGGCGCCTTCTCTGCCTCCCTGATCCCACGACTCGCTGCTGCCTTCGGACACTCCGGAGCCTTGGTACATGTCCAGGGGTATTGGGATGGTGACCTCGATCCTGGTGGGAGCTGCCTCTGGAGCCTTCGTGTCCCGCGGCAGCAGCGGCTGCTGAAGGTCCCCTGCTCCCTGCTCTGGGGGCTGGATCTCGCCTCTCACTGCCTCTCCCACACGCTCCTGAGGGCCAGGCTGGGGCTTTGGAGAGCTCGGCTCCCCTGGAGTTGAAGACGTGGGGTATGAAGCAAGGGCAAGAAATGAGCACAGGCATGTCAAAAATCATGTAACGCCGAGAGACTCAGGATTTCTACTGGCAACCAAGAGGACAAAAGCACATCCCACACCACCCCACGGAACAGACAGCTCACTCCTACAGTGGCTTTTGCGCCTTTAAAGAAACTCTGATCCCCACAGGAATCAGGAACAGTGACAGTCCCAGCACGTGGGACACCAGATTCCTGCCTGGACCCAGCTCGGAGGTGGCTGGGTTCACACCTGCACTCCATGAGCTGGTTTTAGCTGTAGAGGTGTCCAGAAGCCAAGAACATCCCCATTTTCCAGTCTAACACCACCACTGGACCACTGGTTTTCTGGTCAGTGCCCACCTCCTCTTGCCTCAAGGGCCAGGGCAGGGAAAGGACTGTGAGGACAAACGTGGCTGTAGCCACAGGCCCACAGCAATCCTGGACCGTGCACCCACTGAGGCTCACGGGAGCTCCAGTGCTGCTGCTCTGCCATCATGTGGGCTCAGTGACAGCTGAACCCCAAAACCTGAGGCCACAGAGACAAAGTTATCTTCTTTTTTTGGCGTGTGTGTGTGTAAAAGAGGGAATTCTGTTCTGTCACTGGTCTCATGCATGACACAGGCCTTTACAATTCCACCCAACAACTGCTGCATGAAGCCACATCTTCGTGCTGAGCTGGAGCTTTTCTGTTGGAAATTCCTCCAGCTGAAGGAAAGATGCCCTGAGCAGCAGAGAATTCACCTGGACATGGGGAAATTGCTTTAGAGTCAACAGTAAGAATGTGCCTGGTGGATTACGAATTGGTTCAGCTTCAAAGACTCTGCGCTATCTGAGCACTGATCAGGTACAGAGCCTGAATCAGAGCACTGAGACCATGACTGTGGCTTTGGTAGATTAACAAACAAGCCTAAAACAAGGAAAGATGAAGCCAAGACTGACTTGGTGTTTCATCACTGTTCTCCTCATTTTAAGAGAATATCACAGGTAAGTGAAACAACCACACAAAGACCTCATATATGACAGCTGAAAGATCCCAGGACAGGACAGAATGGGCTCAGTAAAAATGGGGTGAGAAACAGCACCAAAGCCAGGGCAGAGACAAGAGAGAATGTCATCCCCTCCTGCAATCTTGATTTCTTTTTTATAATGGTGACACTATTTCATATACAGAATAGCTGCCAGTCCAAAAAACCACTGGCCAGGCAAGTAAAGGTTTTATTCTAATTGCAGGGAGCAGAGTGCACAAAACTGTGCTCATCTTTGTGTGGAAAGCAACGACAACCTGAATTCTGCCCTGAGCTGAGAAGGCAAAGACCAATTTATTTCTGTAAAAGACGTGGATGTCTAAATGCACTAATGGAGCCACGAGCAGGAAAGACACTGCCCAGCTGGAGGGATTTCTTATGTTTGCTGCACAGAAAACTGCTGTACAAAATGGCTTTTCACTAAGATTTTAAGCAGCACGCTAAATCAGGGCTGTGGTGTCCAGTTCAGGCAGGACAGAAACATCACAGAAGTCTCAAGCCCTAAGTCTGCCCCCAGCTGTGGAATTAAACCAGCACTGGGGGCTCTGGGAAAACCAGTTTTCCATCAAGACTGAACAGAGCAGAATCAAGAGAGGCTTTCCAGGTAGCCAAGTGGTCCCTGGATAATTTCTGGCTCATCAAAGCAGACACATAATTAATGTTTTGAGAACACTTGCTGCCCACTGTGTCTGGCTTTGTCACTCACATTCCCCAAGATTGGGATGAAGAAAAAATCCCCTTAATGTTAAAGTCAGGGTGTCATTGAGTAGGTTTGAGTCATGTCTTACATTAGAAAGACAGAGTAATTAAACAAGTCACTTATTTCAAGTGTGACATGCAGGGCTCACACTGCCTCTGTTCAATCTGAGCAGTTCCTCTGGTCACAGCACATCCCAGCTCTGTCCCTCAGCTCTTCCAGCCTGGAGAAGGCCCTGGTTTTGCAACTGGACAAACAAGCACCATGACTTCGGCCATCTGAGAGAGAAATTTGGTGCATGAGAAGCTGCAATTCCCTGAAATGAATATGCTGGAACATTCCAAGCGTGTATGACCCGCCCCTGTCAGGAGCAGGGAGAACTGCACAACTGCTGTGCAGGGCAGAGCATTTCACCACAGAACAAAACTCCCAAGCCACCAGCAACCAGTTGCACACGTGGGCAGCAACAACTGGAGCCAGTGACAGATGATTCACCCACCTTGAGTGGCATCTCCTGCAGCGTGGTCCTCCAGGTTGGGAGTGGCTCCTACGCCCGCCTCTTCAGCTGCTCCCAGGTCAGAGGAACAAGGGGAAAAACATGATCAAAACAAGAGGTAAGTTTACATGTGTGCCTGGAGAATTAATTTACCTCTCTGCTGAGGCTGCCCCTCAGAATGCTCTGCTCTACCATGAGCAGGGCAGTGTCAGAAAGGAGATCACTCCACACCGACGATGGATCTGGGTGGATCTGCTCAGCCTGGGCTGTGCCAGACCAGAGGAGTGTTTCACCAACTTCCACATCCCAAATGGCAGGTCAGTACAAGCTCTTCCAGGCAGAAAACAGGAAAGTTGTGGATTTATATCCCCTCTCCTACTCCCACCTGGCTTTTACGGAGCCAGCAGCACTCCCATGAATGTCTCTTACCTGAGCTCACCTTCTTGATGTCTGTGACCTACCTCACTGTAATGAACCTGCCAAGGCTGCGTGAGACCAGTAATTCCAAGCCTGATAGAAATCTACAGAAATCCTGCACTTCAGGACTACTGGCACATCAGAGAAGCAGAGTTTTCTTCACAGCAATGATGGCTTGTCTCCATCGGAATTTTGTCAGTTTATTCTATGACTACTTTCAAATCAGCTTAAACAATTATATTTGTATGTCACAATTCTCCAGTTAAACTAGGACTTTCTCTGTTTTCCCCATTCTTTTCCCAGCAGTTCAGAACACTCTGGCTCCCTGGGGCAGTCAGATCCTGCACCAGAGCCTCCATGTCTCAGCCCAGGGCTCCACCAGCAGCTCGGGGACTGGATGCAGGACAGAAATTTCACTGCTGTTTGTTTCAGTGTTTGGTACTGGCAGAAGACCTTTTCCACCCACCACCTTTCTCAGACCCTGCCTGATGCTTCCAGGAAAAGCCAGTGGCGACGGCACAGGGGACGAGTCCTCCTTTTCTGCACACAGACCTGCCCTCCCAGCAGCTCCAGCTAAACACACAGCACTGCCACACTCACGCCCTGCTCTGCCTCTGAAAAGCCCCATCCTTCCCTGGAAAACCAGGCCCAGGTGCAGTGATTCCCCACAGGGCATTCAGGCTGAATTAGTCACTTCACTTCCTCTGCATTACCCTTAAAAGCACTGCTGCAGTGGCCTGGTTTTCACCTGCCACTCCAAAGACACCCTCGAGGGCTGGGCAAAGCCAAAGTGCTGCAGGACAGGCACCAAGGGCCTGCAGAGACCAGCGGCAGGGGCTGCTGCCAGAGGGGCAGGAACCACCTGGATCTGTCCCTGGCAGAGGGGCAGGAATGACCCAGATCTGCAGGTACAAGCCTAGACGTGGGAGGCAAAGCCACCACAGAGACACCAGACAGGAAGATTATCAGATGCGGAGCTGAGAAAGAGAGAAGAAAAGTTTCCCCCAGGATGGGGAAGGCAAGAGGATAGCTGTAAGCGAGGAACTATTTGAAGAAGGAAGAAGGCGTTGGGAGCAGTGTCCCTGCGAGAGGTTTCGTGGTGTTGTCTCACAGCACTGACCAGTCCAGTTCTCTGCTCTGTCTGCATCAAGAGATGAAGCTGCACCTTGGTCTCCCTCACCTGTGGTTCCTTCTGGGATCTCCCCGTGCTGTTCCACACCACCCTGATCCTCGTGGTCTCCTTCCTCCACTAAAGGTGCTGTGGTATCTGAAAAACAACACAGCTTTCACACAGCTGTTGAGAGGCAAAGCCCTGTGGAGGCCAGGACGTGCCTGAAGAACTTTTTGCCAGCAAAGCACTCGACTGCCTCCCTTGAGCCAGTGGAGCTTGTGGAGGGGACACCGAGCACGACACAGCAAAGCCAGAACCACAGGGGCACCGTGAGCTGCCCCCTGCCCCTCAGTGTGCCACAATGTGCTCCCTGTGCTTTGAAGGCTTTGCCTTTTTGTCCAGAAATCCACATCTAAAAGCAGCCATTGGTGCCTGATGTCTGTGCACAGCAATCCTGCCTGGGGACATGGCTGGTCTGGAGTAGGACAGAACAGCTCCTGCGGGACGCCTCCACAAACCACCCCATCGTGGCTCTGGGACAGACAGACACTGGCTCCATCTACCAGAGGGATGTCTGCTCATCCTGACAGTCCTGATCCAACTGCAAAGTGGGAGAATATCCCCTCCTGCACCAGCCACGTTTTATGTCCCCATTTCTTGAGCCACTTCACAGACGATCAGTCAGCCCCACCTCCAGCAGGACAGGGCAGGGACTGCTCAGCATCTTTGCCCACCTTCCCTTCCTTTTAGACCAATTTTGCAAGCTAAAGCCTCTGCCTCAAGTCTCCAAAGGCAGATACTTGGGATTAAAGCAGCCAGATGAAGACAAAGAGTGAAGTTAATTAAAACAGTGAACAAGTCTCTGGACCACTTTGGAATTAAGAGTCTTTCTACCAACAGGGCATTCAGGCCCTGGGGAGCACAGTGACACAAACCTGTCACACCACACGGGACTGCTCCAGGACCCTGCAGTGCCCGTGTGAAACACCTGCAGGAAACAAACCACAAGCAACTCCCTGAGCTGTAAAAAACACTTCACCTTCCTTGCCTTCCAGCCCACTCTCCACCTTTAAAGCTCATGATCTCATTCTGCAGCAGCACAAACGCCGCTGGTGATGAGGCTAACGAAGAGCATTTGTCCAAGAGTGCAGAGAAACCCCACCAGAACACAGCAGAGACAGTCTGTGGCAGGGCTCACCACAACCCCATCCACCATGGTTTGAAAGCAGTAAGTCAAAGAGCTCCCACCTTCCGTAGTTGGGGTGCTCTTAGCGTCAGATGTTTCAGAAACAGGCTCATCCGATCCATCATCGACTGGTATCTGAAGGGGATAGCCTAGAAAACATTCAAATACTTACAACAAGTCCTTGGCTATGAACTGGGGACTGGGTGTTACCAACTCTGATTGCCCAGATTCACAACAGCAAGAAACTGCAGCTGGAGAGTAAAAAGCACCTGAACTAAAAGCAAGCAAAGCGTGAAAAGCCAACCAAAAGCACCAGTGTCACCACCAAAGGGAACAAGCAGAAATTCATCAGCAAAAGAAAAGCCCAGAGAACTGGACAGGCAGAAACAGCAAAGCATGGCACGAGCAAGCAAGGAGGTCTGAGCAATGTAAGGAGGAAAGATGTGCAGCTTCTGAGTCACTGTTGTCCTCTCCCTCCCAGAGCAGGCTGAGCACTCCCAGCACTGCAAACCAGCCCCTGCTGTAACAGCATCAGAGCAGGACAATGGACTGTGCCAAGACATGGTGGCAAAAGTCTTCTGGAAGAGCAGGGCAAGAGGCGCAACTCTCCCCTCAGCAAGGGTCTGGGCAAATCAAATAATGAGAGCTGGAAAAACTGATCTGGAAAAGAAGAAGCAAAATCCCTGGGAACCTGCGATGTGTGAACAAGCTGAGAGGAGCCCTTGGACTGCAATGCGCTACAGAACCCGGGATGAATGGATGCTATGGATTCTCTCCAGGACAGAGGCAATCCATTTATCTTGTGTAAGAGGTGTCCAAAGCACCTCAAGAAAAGAAAATTAAGATGATGTTTATATGGAGCGTAGCCAGGAGTGAGTCCCACCAGGTTTGCTGGTGCTGTGAAGGTTTCCAAGCTCAGTTGTGGAGCATGGTGGAATGAGAAAGGAAAAACTTCTGGGGAAATGCAGGTCGGAAATATGGGGAAGAAGACTCTGGCATGGCCCCCACTCCCAGAGCTCTCTATTCAGTTGTCCCCAGCTCCCTGTGCAGGTGAGGAAAGCAGGCAGCAAGCAGCATCCTTGAGCTGTGACCCCAAATAAAAGCAGTGCTGTGTTTTCATAGCAAACTGAGGAGTGAACACAAACACACACTTGCAAAGCTGCAGCAGTGGGATCATCCCTCATCTGGATACCAGGGGTTATTCTGCTCGTGCTGGACAATGATGTCCACGAGCAGCATTTTCCTGTGACTGTGAATGTTGGAGCACCTTGTGGGCTCCCCACGACCCACTGGCTGCACCCAGGTGATCCACAGTGTCCTTCCACACACATATTCCCTCTCCTGGCTGTCCCCAGGGACCCCCTGCACCACCAGGCTGCTCTCCCTCTCCCTGCTTAGCTCAGCAGTGGGCAAGGCAGGTCCTTCCACCACCTCCTGGACGTGCTCACCTGATGAGAAGTGTTTTTCCTGGCCAGGTGCGTGATCCTCCATCATGGTGATATCCTGAGGCTGCTCCAAGCAAAGGTACCTGAAGAGGAAAAGAAAAACTAGCACCCATTAGGAAAAACCTGACACAGCAGGAGCAAAGGGAAGGTCTGATTGACCCTGCACAAGCAAAAGCATGTGCCAGTCACTGCATCCCTCACAACAAACAACTTCTGCCCAGCTGCATCCGAATACCACAAGGATTTAAGATGTCCCAAGCAAAATGAGCATCCTGGTGCACACAGGACACTGGTCAGACATTGTTTTGCTCAGATCCCTGAAAGCAGCAGGCTCCAAATTCTGCATTCCCCAATTTAACCAGCCTCCCAACAGATGTGTCTGCTGCTGAGGTGTGATGCTGCTGTGGGAAGGGGATGCCTTCCATTCCTCTGGATACACCCAGCAGGGACACACAGTCATCACAACACACTCATCATCTCAAAAGCCATCCAAAAGTGACATATGGGGGGAAATCAGGACTCTCCAGAGATTGATTTGGACATGGGGCTCTGAGAGAAGAGGGTCTCACTTGGTTGTGGCTGTGAGGAGACAGCGCAACACCTGCTTTAACCCCAAACTCCTCCTGCAGAGCTTGGGAAGCCACACTATGGTGGAGAGCAGAGCAAACAGGTCTGGACACTGCGGTGGAAGCAGAAAGGTGCCAAAACTCAGAGTCATTGTTCTGAAGTGCATCGACCTGCAAGAGGAAATGAAGTCTCCAACAACCATTATCTGCTCCATGGTGCAGGGCCCGTGTTTATCCCTGTGCTGGATGGACAGACAATGCTTTTAGCTGACTTCCTAAGAGCTGATATAATTACAGCCATCGGCAGTGATTAATAACCAGCTATTAGTGTGATCACATGTTTGCCATGACAGGGACCAATGAATCCAGCAATGGAGCTCAGGCTACCAGCAGCAAGGAAGAAACTTGTGGTTTTGTCTGCTGGCAACAAATTAACTGGATGTATGGACCCACACAAGAGCAACTCCAGGGCCAGTAAGAGATCTCTCACCCAGCTTTGTTTAAGCCTTAGCAGGATGACTCTGCAATTTAATTACTGCCTTAGACAACTACAAAGCCATTTAACAGAACTGAACCAAGGAAGTTGGTGAACTTGCCCTGGAATGAAATCACCCATAAAATGGAAGTAGAAAATAGGAACAAATTAAGTATCTAATTTTTGCCCCAAAAATGGTGGGCCCTAATTATTTGGACATATGGCTGCCCTCCTTCCAGTGCTCAAAGGATCATGCTGATTATATCCTGGCCTCATCTGGCTGATGCTTGCTATTATTTACAGGTCTGCTTAGCACTGAAATACTACAGTATGGTGTTAACCTAGTGTAGGGGCCACAAAAGCAACTTGGGCGCAAACATGGGTGTAAAATGACAGGGAAATGTGCTGCTCTGCTGTGTCTGTGTGTGTGCACGTACACAAGGGTGAGCCCTCTGCCCCAGACACACAGTGGGACTGGGTACAGCAGTTGTCCCAAAGCCCTGCCCTGTCTTTGGCAGGAAAACGTGGATGGCAGCAGCAGTTCCTGCCCCCTCACCACTGGAGATCCCCTCCCAGCCAGGCTCCCTTCACTACACACCTCCAGACAGTAACACCTTCACTTCCCAACTGCACAGCCAGAGCAGAACACTCACAGATCTGCTGTGCAGCTTTCAAACCAGGCTGTTTCCTTACTCTGCCTCCTTTCCTCTCTTCCTCCCACGTGTTTTTTGGAGAAGAGCAGTTAGTGTCTCCCCAGCCTCCCTGAAAAGCCACACTTAGTCCTGTCTTGCCTCTGGACAAGAATTTCCTGGGACACCATCCAGAGAGGACTCCTTGTCAGAGGTTTATCCGCTGGCTCCGTGGACAGCATCTGACCTGGAGCAGACCTTCCCCGTTTCCTGGGAACACAGGGCTGCAGCCCTGGTGCTGCAGCAGCCGTGATTCAGCAAAGGCCGGTGGAGCGGCTGTGGGTGCAGGGCTGGCTGTCACCTGCTCCCACTGGCCAGCCAGTGCCAGGGCTTTCCAGCACAAAGGAACGGCCAGGGCCGTGCAGAGGAGCTGGGGATCCTGTTCTCAGCCTGTGCTGCCCAGGGACAGGCAGGGCCAGCCCTGCTCCCATCACAGCACGGAGGATGTGGCAAGGGGGGCTTGGGAGGATGCAGCCATTAATTTTTCAGAGACAAGAGAGAAAGAGCTGCCTTTCTGCTACGAGGAAAAAAGCACGACTGAAAGCCACGAAGATCCATCAATAAAACACTCAGTGGGACCCTGGGAGCACCTCAAACCCAGCTGCAGCTTAGGGAACACCCTGGATGCTCATTCATTCGGACACAGGGATTTTGGGGCAATGTCTGGATTGCTGTGGAGAGCAGAAGCATCTCCCACTGACAGGGAGGGAGGGAGGGAAAGTCTCAGCCTTGCCTTGAGTTTTCACTCAGGTAATAAATTCATATGACCAAAGAGAATTTAAATCTTGTTAAAACTACATATTCTAGATTTGAATTCTCAAAGATGGTCTGACAATTCTGAAAGAAGTCCGTAATAATAATCCTGTTTGTTTTTCCTTTTGAGTGGGGGAAGGGGAAATCCCTCTTAGGGAAAAACATAACATCAAGGGGAAAAAAATACTCTAAAATATTCTTAAAAGTGAAAAACCAGCCCCGCCTTGAAGCAATGGTTCAGTGATGCATAATTAGAGTAAAGAGAGCTGCACAGAGATAAACTTGAACAGCACCCTCTGCACAGCAGATAAAGCACAAACCCTCTAAAGAACCTTATCCATTCCCAGCAGAACTATTCTCCTTAACCAGGGACACTATCTAAAAAGCAACAGCCTATCCCATAATTAACAGCTCCTCCAAAGCTCCCACTTTCCAGACCCACAGCCTCCCTGTCAGGAGGAGAGGCCTGAGAGGAGTCACTGGGAGGCAAAGTTACCTGGGAGGCAAAGTTTTTGTTGCCAGGAGCAGGAGGAACAGCCTGGTTTCAGCACACCAGTACCACTGTTTACGCTGTGCATCACCCCAGTTTGTCCAGGAGGCGAGTTTAACTGGTGAGAGCCTGGCCAGCTCCTGCCACTTATCATCTCATTCCAACCCCCTGCTGTGCACAGGGACACCTTCCACGAGAACAGGTGGCTCAGAGCTTCATCCAACCTGGCCTTGAACACTTCCAAGCATCACAGAATCTCAGAATGGCTTGGGTTTGAAGGGACCTTAAAGCCCATCCAGTCCCACTCCCTGCCAAGGGCAAGGACACCTGCCACTACCCCAGGTTGCTCCAAGCTCCATCCAACCGGGCCTTGGACACTTCCAGGAATGGGACAGCCACAGCTGCTCTGGGCACCCTGTGCCATGGCCTCACCACCCTCAGAGGAAAGAACATCTTCCTAAAATCTAACCCAAACGTACTCCCTTAGTTTGAAACCATTCCCCTTGTCCTGTCACTCCACCTCTTGTAAACAGCCTCTCTCCATCTTTCCTGTTGGCTCCTTAAGGCACTGGAAGGCCACACTTAGGTCACCCCAGAGCTTCTCCTTGGGGGCAGCCCTGTGCTGTACCCAGCCCCGTGCCCAGTCTGCAGCAGCAATTCCTTCCAATGCTCAGCCACCAAAGAGGCACCTGCAGCACAGTCAGGACACGTCCCACCAGCACAGCACCACAGCAGAGCCCCATCCTGCTGCCACTCGGCAAAACCCCACACAAAGCCTCCAGCACCCTCTGCCTGGGAAGATTTAGAGCCCAAATTAAGTCAGGCGGCCCAAACGCCAAATCCTTTGGCTGAGAGTTTCTCTGCAGCGGAAGGTAAATAAACCCAGGGCTGCCAACAACGTGCCCCATTGAGCGGAGTGGGGAGAGGGCAGATGTTGGGAGCACCCAGCTGTGCTCCGGGGCTGCCCAGCCTTGCTCAGCCTTGCGTAATCTGTGCCAGACAACATCATTAGCCCTGTCACAAAGGAGCACGAAGCAGCTTCCCCACAGCCCCTCTGGTGCCAGGGGATGAGCGCTCCCAGGCCCCCGCCCAGGGAAGTGGGTCAGCAGCTGCCCCCCACTCACCCGTGGGCTCAGCCCAAGGCCCGGCGGGCAGGAGCCGGCAGCCGCGGGATTATCCCGAGCAGAGGGACGGGCACGGGCTGGATCTGCAGCGATCCCGACTGCGCAGCTCCGGGATCACGAGGCTGGGAACCAATGGCTCGATTTACACACACCCCGGTCCCAAAATAGACCCGGCGTTGGCAGCATTGATGGCGGGTGGGTGCGGGGGGCTCCCGGTGCACACGGTGAGAAAACACAGAAAAAGGGGAATTTCAGCAGAAGGCCAGTGCAACGCTTTGGGAGTGACTGGCTGGATTTGCACACTGTGGGACTCGTCACTGGGTTCAACCGAGCAGCTCCAGCCTTCACACCAGCCACAAAATATCCAAGTGATCACCCAGGTAATTCCCAGACGTGGCCAAGCAAAGCCTCTTGGCTATTGTCCTGTGCCCAGCACCTTCCTTCTCCGTTATTTAATCAGTAAGGGCACAAAGCACTCACTGTTGTTATTAAAAATGAAAATTCAACAAACATGAGCTAAGTGTTACCTCTGAGAAGTGATCAAACACAAAGAGGGCTTTAAAAAAAGCATCACTCCATCTGAATTACATAATTAAAACAGAGTGACAGCACCGTGAAACAACATCAGCCTGAAAGGCTGTTCATAATTCATAAGCAACTTCCTTTTCATCTCCTTTGTGTACTTCTCCAAGTACTGTTTTTCCCAGAAGCCAACAGAGGAAGGAATATGGACAATGATCTCATTAATTGCAGGCACTAATATGCAGTGAGCTGAGAAATTACACGGAGTTTCATGATGTCTGGTCAAGAGGACAGAAAAACTTCCATTAGGTTCAAAGACAGACAAATGCCTCTCGGAGCAATAGGATGGTGTTGCAAAAGAAATAGTCTCAAAAATGCATATTTTTTCTTTTTTCTTTCCACAATTTTTCCAAGTTATAATTTAAGTGACTCCTTGGAGGTCTGAAACTTTTGACACCTTTCTCTGGGGGCTGGACACTTTCCAATCAGACATGAGATGGGTTTGGGTTCACAGCAGAACAGCTTTGGGGCACAGGAGTCTCATCACAGCAGTACGGACATCCATTTTCCTTCCCTTGTCCAAAGTCCCTCTCAGGCCATTGCAGCCCTTAACAAATTGAACCTCTCCACAGACAAGAGCTCTGTGAGCTACTGCCAGGGGCACCAGTGGGGAAGGGTCTCTGGAGTAGGCCTGTGGCCAGAGAAAAGCCAAGGAACACTCACATGCTAAGTTCCTCAGTGTTGCTGAGAATTAAACTAACAGAATTTGCCATCCCAAATCAGCTTAGGCCCAGTTCAGCAGCTGCCTCAGAGCAGGGTGGCAATTAGAGACCAGATTATCCAGGCACAAAACGCCAGCCCACGGCCTGAGCTGCAGGAGCTGGATGCAGGAGATGGGGAATGGCTCTGTCTGCACATCCCTTCTTTGCCCAAATAAAAGGGCACCACAACTGTGGCCTCTCCCAGGAACAGGAACATGCTGGGAATCACTTCACGGGACACACACGAGTGTTTTGCAATGTGGGAATATTAACCCTACGTCCTCCATCAGTTGCTACTGGCAGAAGCACAGGGTGGTTTACCAAAGGCATTGTTATTCCCACCTCCCCCTCCCCTGCAGTGGGAACAGGGGTGGAAAGGCTCACCATGGAGCAGGCTGGGACAAGCCACTGACCCCAGGACTGGTGTGCTCCCACATGGAGCACATCCTCTCCTCCAGGGAGGGCTCTCTGGAGCAGCACCGGAGCAGAGCAACCAGAGGAAGCTCCTGAGGGACACTCCTGGGACATAAAGGCTCCACCATAACCTCACCCAAAACCTGAGCACCTCCACATCCACTTGCAGCATCTTCTGTCACTATAGGGATCTTCCTTCCTTCATCTCTCACCCCTTCTTATTTTCCTTCTCACTTTTGGCCTGGTTTATCTGACCAAGCCAAACCAAATCTCTCCAAACACCACCGCAGATCCCACCCTTCCCACCCCAACTTTCCCTGTGGGCTCCTGGAGGGCATCTAGGGAGGTTTCAGCACCCTGGATCACCCAGCTCATTCCATAATATGATGCAAAAATCAGGCTGTCCCTAAGTCCACTAACTTTAGCTAGATTAGAGCTCTGATCAGAAGGGCTTACATGGCAGCAGAAAAGGAAGCAACAGCAGTGTTAAAGCTTGCCCTGTGTGTTCAGCAGGCTCTTTGTGAGAGAGGGAAGAGAAGCCTCTTTGGCAGGGATTTACCAGGCTACCTTCGGATTTCATCCCAACCCCCTGCTCCAGCATCTTGCAGTCGTGCACTTCACTGAGCCCTGAGATGGGATGGGTGGATAAATTCTTCCTCCCCAAAATCCTGCTTGCTTGGGAAGCCTTTAAGCAGTTGAACACACAGAGCGGATCAAAGAGAAGGCAGATCTTATTTACCAGCTAATTCTCTTTGACTCTTCCCATCCCAGGCTCAGCCCAACCCGCTGCAAATCAGAGCACCTTCCCCGCTGCTGCAGGTTTTAGGGCGGGCTCGACAGCTCTCAGGCTTGTACCAGTCATTGTTTCCTTAACAGAAAATGCTGGCAGGCTGATATTCCCCCTGCACTGCCTTTCCAAGGCTGCTCTTCTGCCGAGATGGGGCTGAACCACCACGCACGGCAGAGGCCTCAGACAGTGTCACCAGCTCTGGGAGGAGCTGCTCCCCCAGCTGCCCACCGCCACCAAAAAGGGTGGGGAGAGGGAAAAGAGGGAGAAAAAGTTCCCAAAAAACGCCACTGGAGTCTCAATGAATTGGGACAATCAATGGCACGGCAGCTGTTCTGCCCCATCGGCTGCAAATGATCCCACGAGGAGGGAGAAATTGCTTTTCTGAGAGACTGCATTGCCTGAAGAAAGACAAACAGGCATCCGTCCCCACTAAGTGACGGCTGCCAGGCTCCCATGTTGCTCATGTGGAACTGCAAGGGATGTTCCCAGGATAAGCAGCGGAGCACAGCAGTCCAAGGAACAGGAGTCTGGCAGGGCCCACCTGCTCTGGGGACACTTGCAATCTAACAAAAGCAGGACAGTCAGTGTGGTCAGCAGTTTGTCATGGTTATCATCATTTTCTTCATTAATAGGAGGTCAGAAACTAGCTGACAGGACTTATTTCATGCTCCAGTGGGTACCACACCACCTCTCAAGTCAGGGAAAGACTGGTGGATATAGGATCACTCCCATCTCCCTGAATGTAGCCCATCTGGGAGGGCACTGAGCCGTGGAACACCCATCTTGAGCTCCTAGACAGAGCCCCTGAAACACAATTCAGTCAATCAAAGAGCTGAGAAACACCCCAAAAGTCTCTCTCTCAGCCAACCATACATGAAACACCCTCACAGGAGCAGAAGGGAGAAAATACCCACACTGGCTGCTGAGACAGCACAGAGCTGAGTGCTCAGACAGGAGCTCTCAGACAGGAGCTCGCTCCACTCGCACTCGTGATCCATCAAGGTGTCTGTGGCAGGTTGTGAACAGCGACTCCTTGGAAGCAGCCCTGCTGCTCCTCCTCACACAAGCTCCATTTTCCAACCCTCTGCTCTGCAGCACAGCCCGAGCTGCAGGCCCCAGCACAAGAGCCAGAGCTCTGCTCGTTCCCCATCTCCGCAGGCTCTCCTGGCAGCACACGGACAGCAGCTTCCATTTGGTGCACCCGAGCCAGGGGCTGGGCAGATCCCTGGAGCCTGGTGGGAGCATGGGATCAAACACGAGCCCTGGGCCATCTGCAGGGTGCACACACTCTGCACTGCAGAGGTTAAGTTCAATGTTCTGCATTTAACTGCAAAAATTGCAGAGTCCACTGTAAGGACACCCCCCTGCAGCACTCCGCTGCCTTCCTGCCAATCCCAGGAATCTTTCCTGTCTTTCCTGCAGGAGCAAACAGCCACCATTTCTGTGGCACACAGAGCCAGGGCCCCTGGGGACACAGAAGCAGGATTGAGCCTTCCTGTGCAGGGAAGGGCCACATCCTGCACTTCCCAGGAGCTGCCCCAGCCACCCGTCTCGAGCTGCACTCCAGCTTCCCTCCCCAAGCTCTCTGTGGGCAAAGGCAGATGATGCTGCTGTGCCTGGTGCCAGGCTCAAATGATGCTGACACTGAGAAGAGATCAACATGCAACCAGAAGCCTCATAAATTAAAGAGAATGTTATGAGAAGAAAACTTCACCTGACCAGTTAAAGGACTTGGAGATTTGGGTACTTGGCATCACCTTCTACCTTAACTGCATCAGAAATGTGTGTGTGGTGCAGCACCACAAGAAAGGCCCAAAATTCATGGTGAAAAAAGTAGATACTCTGGCTTCAGGACAGCAATGTTTGATTGTGAAAAGACCCAAAGAGTGAGGCCCTCAAAAACTGGGCAGATCAAGGCTGCAATTCACCAAGTCAGGTTCAGATCACACTGCTCAGTCCTTCCTCCCTTAGGACCACCAGCACTGCTCCAACACCCCCTGGAGCTGGCTCCAGGCACTAAACCAGTAGAAAATTGAGTCCCTCACAAGCAGAAATTGCATGTGACACTAGCACTGTGGGTCACCTTGCCCTGATTTTGGAGCAGCAACATGACAGAGGGGGAACGTGTGGGAGGCCAGTGCTGTGCCAGCACCAGCCACCACCCAACTGCACCTGAGCCCCTCCGGGTTTTGCCTCAGGCTTGAAAAAGACACTGTCGAGACACAAGGTATGTGTTTATTGCTTACTTTGATCTCAGCTGCTCCTCTTTCTTTGATTTCACAGTGCTGACAACATTTGCTGCACCCTGACAGAAGTTCTGTGAATATTCAATGCTGCCACAGTAATGAAGATATTAAATATGAAAGATTCTTCATGCCACAGCTCCAGTCTAGTGAGCGATCCCAGTCAGAGCGGATGCGACAGAACCAGGAGAGCCTTGTGGCCACTCATGTTGCAGGAGATTTTCTCAGGGCAAGGAAAACATTCTTCACGGATTGGGCCATCATTTCTAAAGTTATTTTGAGCTGTTTCAGCACATGGATAGAAAATAAAATTATGACAACGGCACCATCTGCTCCAGCTACTGTCACGCCACCATGGCTGGCATCGCTCTCGCAGCCACGGAAAGCCTGTCCCAGGGGAGCAGCCAAGGCAGGTGAGGCTCCCCAGGGATCACTGTTTTCCTTCTGCAGCATTCAAGTCTGTAGATGCAGAAGTGTGCTAAGGCAGAGACACTTCCACAGGGAAGGGGAGGGAAAGGACAGGGTGTCCAGCAGCGATGCTCACTGAGCAGGAACAGGCATTACCAGCTCGTCTGAAAAAAGCTCAGCCCACCCTGCAGGAGGAAGAGAGGCCTCCCCATACAGTTTATACCAGTTTACACACAGTTCTCACCTCACCAAGCCATTACTTGTAGCCACTTGACACCCAAACTGGGCACCAGACAGTCTCTGGCCCCAGGGTGCCCAGTGCCAGCACCCCAAAGGCAACTGACAGCACTGGAATGCAGCAGGAGGCCTTACCAGGACAGTCTCTATAAATACAGAGGAAAGAGCCAGGCATTCTCGACACACTGCTTTCTTAGCCTACAAAGAAACAAACACGTCAGACCTCACCAGTTTTCAGGGCTTTAGCAGGTCTTGTCCTCACCCCAACAGCCACCATGCAGCCAGACAGGGCTCTGCAATGCCCCTTTTAGCTTCTGTCTGGCTCTGCTGCATTATTTTTGCTTTTCATGACTCAGAGGTACTTCAGAGGAGGTCAAAAGTCAGTGTGCTTCCTGAACATCATCTTTCATTCTTTAATGTCAAAAGACAACAAACAATAGGACATTCATCAAGTGCTTCTGCTTCACTTTCGTCTCCCCCGTCATGTTGTTGCATAACAGCAGAAAAACGCTGTTCCCTCAAAACGTTCACAACTGTATTTACTAAAACTAAAAGCAGCATTTTTTTATTAAATCTGCATCAGGTCAGTAAGAAGATAAATACCAGGAAAAAAGCGCCTAATCTGGAGGAGCTCAAGAGAAAAAACAAACAAGCATCAGCAGGAGAGCAGAGCGCAGGGATGAGAGAATCCTTCAGCTCCCGACAGGGAGGGGAGGGACTGCCACATGCCAGCCCAAGAGAAATGGGGGGGTACCCCGATGTGGTCACAGCCCCCTGAGCATCTGGAAGCTCCAAACCCCATCCCAGGGGTTGCTAATCCCACTGCCCAGGGATTGGCAAGGCACTGGTGCCTGTTTCTGCTCATGTTTCCTACACCGTGACATGAACAGCATGAGTTTTTGGTGGGAGATGGTTGTTTCTCCCCGTTCCCTGCACAAGTTCACAGAATTTGAGAGCCAGAGCTCTTCCTTCTAACACAAAAACCCAACAGTAGCTGCATTTGTACCTTTATGTTTCCCAACAAGGGAGCACAGTTTGTGCTGAGGCACAAGACAAACAAGGATTTTCCAGTAAGGATGAACAGCAAACAAAAACCTTTATACCAAAACATCCCTACTGAGCACTCGGATGTCTCTCTCCAGCTGGTCTTTGCCCAGTTTGGGCCACTTGGGATGACAATCAAGCAGCAATCTGTCTTGCCTTGATTCTAGTTTTATGGGGCCGATGAGCAGATTTGCAGCAAAAGCAGATGCAGGCAGCGTGACCAGTGACAACCCACATGGGAACACGGACCATAAATTCAGCCAAGGAGTTGTAAACCCATTATTCCCCCTCTTAACCCAAAGGCTAAAGGAGGAGCAAGCTTAAAAAAAAATTCATAATCCACATGCATTTCACCTTCCCCAGGAATTAGCCCAGTTGGTGCCCATCCTTCTTCCCACAGGGACGCGGGAAATTGTCCGACTGTAAGCCTGCCCCAAGTCCAGGAATTCCAGCTCAATCTTCCCCAGTACGTTTGTTAAAAATAAGTGAGGTGCAATCAGTCTCCTCGGGGATTTTATCCACTTTCAACTCTAAATGCAGCTCTGCTCTCACACATGTGATATGTACAAAAGGACTGCCTGCTTCAGAGCCTCACTTCTGCCTTAAAATAAAAATAATCTCACTCCCGCTCTCGGGTTACGAGGGCTCCATTCATGTTCCGTAGGGTCACGGGCTCTCTCCATCATTAATACAAAGGCTGGAAGACACAGGGCTGCTGGTGTTTCAGCACTGCTTGTTTTCATCGTGGATGAATGGAGCTAGCGTGTTTGGAGAGGCTCTGGCCACACCTAAAGCCACGGCTTTGTCATCCCTTACCGAGGGAGGCAGGAGCAGGCAGACACCGCCTTCTGCTCTCTCAGCAGCACAGAACACCCCCCAGGCCCAAAAGCTTTCCCCATCTCACAGAATTGCCCGGTTTTACTGATGAAAAGCATTCAGGGCTTTTTCCTCTCTGCACACTGCAGGACTTGGGTGCCAAGCAATCCTTACTCAGCTCACTTTTACACCCACTCAGCTCCCTCCAGCATGACCCAGGAGTGCCCAACGCCCTCCCAACCAAGTCTGGTATTTCACCCAGGCCACCCCAAGCACTGGCAAGGTGCTTTAAACCTGTACACAAACACTACGCAGGATTTTTCTATTTAAGAACTTAAGGACCACGAGGCTCCTGAACGCTGATAGAGCAAACAAGCCCACGGAGTCCAAAGCTCCTCAGTCAATGTGAGCAACAGTAGCTAATGAAAGGTGCTCTGGAGCTGAGCATGGACCTCAGACAGCCGTGACAATAAACCCTATTATTAGACACAAAAGCGGTGACATATTTGAAAGATTAAGCATTAATACGTGCCTTCACATTAAAGAGTATTCATTCTTCATCTCCTGCCTGGAGGAACCTGGGAGGAAGCTGGCAAAGTAATCCAGCTAACACTGAAATAGGGGGAAAGGAAGAACTCATGCAAAGAAGACTCCAAAACCATGAAATAAGGATGCAGCACTGAGAGCCCAGCAGGGCTGCAGATGCTGGAATTCCACATCCTGCAGGGAGCTGGGTCCCCACCTTGCTCTCAGCAGGCCCAGTCACTGAGCTCTTGCCCAAGGCAAGGGCCAGGCAGGCATCAGCTGTGAGGAGGCCCCAGGAGAACAAGGACTTGAGTCTGCCAGGCAAGAAGTAAAATGGAGGGGAGAGAGTACAGGAACAGGAGAGATGGATGAGGAAGGAGAGGAGACAAGACAGCATGCCCAGGTGTGCACAGGGTGCTCAGATTTGGCAGGTGCCCAAGATGCTGCTCGGGATGAGAACAAACGTGGGGAGCACCGTGGACTCCTCCAGCTCACAGCTGCTCTTGTGAGATCACCCACCCACCACCACAACCCTGCAAGGCCCCACAAGCCCCAGAGTCGCTCCCTTTGTCACACAATAGGTCCAGCATCCTCATTTTGGTCACAATACCCTCATTTTAGCCCCATCCTCTTTGAATCTGCTCTCCTGGGCAGTGACTCCAAGCCACACCATGGCTCAAGCAGATTCTACCTGCTTTCCTTTTTGCCCCCAACAGCAACTTTTATTAATTCTGCCTGTACACGCCTGCCAGGCTCTCCATTACTACACTGGGAAATCCTGAGGGAAAAGCATGTAGTTTTCTGTCCAATTTGGAAACGACCATTGTTAAAAGCTCCTTGTACAAATCCCTCCAGGCAGCTCCAGGCAGCACCCTTTGTCATGCTGATGAGGCAGGAGGTAAAATCACATATAAGCAGTAACTTCTGAGGCCAGAATTTGCTCAGGGTAAAGTCTGCCCTTGAATTCAGAGTCAGTGGGAGCTGAAAATCAAGCACAAAAGGCAATTCTGACTTTGGGCTAAATCCCAGCTTTGGGCTCACTCACACCACAAGCTACAGCTACCAGCAGGGAGCACGTGAAGGTCCAGTTCTGTGACATTGCCCAGCTTTGTCACACGTCTCACCTTAAACCATACAGGGAACTCAATCCCAGCAACTCTCATCCCATCACATTCAGGATCTGCAGTGGGAGGGTAATAAAACACTTGGCACCTGTAGTGGAGTGAGTCAGCACTTTGTACAAGGTGGGTCAGCACTCAGAAAGGAACACGAGCCACATTTCCAAATCTTACATTTCCTTCTGACCATACCAAAGTCAAGCACAGCTTCAGATACAAATGTCATTTTTCTACAAAGGCTCCTCACATAACCCTGACTCACAAAAGGCTACAGACCAACCTTCAGGAAGCACATCCCTCTGGATTACCCCTTCTCCTGGGACAGTCTCCTCTGGCACACCCCTTCTGCCATCACCATGTTCTCAGGCTAACACCATGAACACACTCACCCCGAGCCCTGCAGAGCAGGAACAGCTCCTTCATCCTCCGCCCAAGACTCATCCTGCTACCTGGACATCCCCAGCACCCAGCCAAGACAAGGGTTGTTTGCCCATCACTTGGCCTCTCATCTTGAGTGTGACAGCCTGACCTGCCTTCGGTTTAACTGAGAACGTGCACAGCTGGCCAGATGTGTTCCCTGCACCTGGAAGCTCATGTGAAGTCATGTTTCACTTCACACAAGCAGCAGAGCAGCTTCTGAGCAACACACACACACTCCACATTGAGAGCAAGCCAAGGCAGCCAGGATTTAAGCCAAGCCTTAATCAAATTAAAGATAAAATGTTTCCTAGGACAGGGAACAATTTTACCACTCTGAACATCTATCTCCCCTACTCGTGCAATTTCAACTTCAGAAGGGCAGCCCTGCAAACACTTCCTTCCCAAGCACAGAAAACAAAAAGTTCACTCAAAAAGTGAATCTCCAGGCCACCACAAATACAGGCACTGCCGAGCTGGATGTCCTCAGGAATCACGGGAGAGACTTCTTTAGATTGAGTCATTTACAAACACCTCAAGGAATTTCATTCTGCAGCAAGTGACTGATGAAATCCATCTGAAATTACATCTGGCACTTCCAGGCAGACAGCCCGGGGCAGGAGCTGAGGGGGAGCCATAAAGTGCAAGGCTGACAAGTGGCAGAAAGCCCTTCGAAGTCACACAGGTGCTATTCAAAACCCTCAACACAAGTGGTTTCACCACCTCTCATTTAACTGCTGAAGTGCCTCCATGAACAGCAGAGTTAACACAGCCCTCGGTGTGCCTTAGGGCTGCACCTCACCCCACAATGTCCCACATCAGCCTCTGTCCTTCCCGTGTGCCTTGGATCATCAACTTCAACTCCTATCCCTGCACAGGACACTCCAACAATCCCACCTGTGCCTGAGAGCATTGTTCAGACAAATTCCCCTGCCTTCCCAGGGCACCAGAGGGACAATCCCACCCCCTGCTCTCTGAAGGACAATACTGAGGGAAGGCGAAGAGGCCAGGACAACCAGGCAGTGATACCAGATCAGCTGGAGGAAGAGAGGTCAGGACAGGTAGAGTGGGGAGGCTGCAAAGATGGAAATAATTAGCCCAACTGCAGCAATAATCCTTTTAGCTTAACAGAAGGTATCCCCTGGTGCTCCCTTTCCTTGGATATTTAAAGAAGAGACACTGAAAACAGGAGCTAGGCTACATGTAGTGACCACCTTTACTAACTGGTCTGCTTGGAAAGAAAAGGGGAAAACCAGTGGCTTGATTTCTGAGAAGTGGAAAGCTCGTTAGACTTGCAAAGAAAACCCACTCAAGTCTAAAGGCACAGATACTTCTCCTCCAGACTCCTGAGTAAACCACACATGCTTCCACAGGCACTTTAGAAAAAAGCAGCCTACAACCAGCAGATTTCAGTGTAAAACAAAGCTCCAGCTCACAGATGGAGGAGGGAGATCCATCCTGCTGCAAGGGAAGACTCAGATTTGCTCACTCCCTCACAGCAGAGCTGAGCCCACCTTAAAAACCACACAAGGAGTTACCTAAAAGGCAACAATCCTGCTGTATCCAGCACATCCTGGGGTGATCTGCAAAGACAACTTGGGATTGAGGGCTGTCCCTGCTAAAAAGCCAGGTGGGAGGAACCTGCACAGAGCAGATGCTCCACATCTCCATGAAGGAGCAGTGATCCAATGTGGGCTGAGCCAGCCTGGTGCTCTGTGAGGTTTCACCAAACAACCCAGAGACCTCTGCCCCGGACCACTCACCCTTATCCTCTTCCCAGGACTGCTACAAGGTGAGTGGGAACATCTCTGTGCTGCTCTGCAAGGATCAGCAGCTCGAGTGACTTCTGCAATTGCCTCCTTCCTTTTCCATCTCCACAGGCAGGCAGAGCCCCACCAGCATCCAGCACTACCCACGTTATTGATGAGCACCCCAACCCCAAAGATGTGCCCTTGGGGTGAGTCCAGGCCCCAGCCAGCCAGCTCTGGAGTCAGAACACCACGGCTAAGCAAGCAAAGCTCCCGAGGCAGAAAGAGATTACACTGCATTGGCAGAAAAACCTAGAAAGCCAGCCCAGCTCTGCTGCCACTGCAGCACTCGTGAGAGATCCTCCGAGAGCTGCTGCTCCTCTGAACTGAGGCTGGGAATAGCCAGGATGTCGAGGCTGGGGCTCCCCCTCCACCTGGCTACAGGACAGGTACACAAGGGAAATGACCACTTCAGGTTTTAACAGCCTTGGCTACTCTAATACAGCCAGAGAGGCCCATTCTGCTTTAAAAAAGGGCTCTCGGTGCTTTTCCACAGACTCAGTGGTTTGCAGACCTCAGTACGAGCCAGAAGGCACCAGCCACAACCCTGTTGCTCAGGGTTGGCTGCTTCACCTGTGAGCAGAGCCACAACCCTTCTAAATTCCTTCCAAACCCTTCTGCCACATGCCAGCAGCTCCAACAGCGACAGCCCCAGCACACCACACACCCTCCCAGCATCACCCAGAAGGACTGTCACAAGCCCAGAGCACTTCACTACGAGCTCCCAGCTCTCAGTCCACCCCACACCTTGGGACAGCCAGCACACAGCCTAGGGGTCAATAAGCCAACCTACAAGCCAGCTCACCCAGAACACTCGCCTCACTGGCATGCTGCAAGCATCCCTGACTGGCTACACCCAGCTCTTCCTCAGTGGAGAAAGAGCAGCTACAGTGCCACATTTTCTCATTTTTATCCTGTGAGGGCTGGCCAGGGGAGCAGACTTCCCCATGGATTTTGGGGAGGAAATGAAAAAGCTGCAGCACTCCCTTTTCATCCACGAAACATGTGAAATAAATATGTTTACTTGGTCCAGCTGGGTCCTCCTGAAACTGCAGTTTATTAAGCACAGAGGGAATGGGACAGTTTGACCGGAACGCCTTGGGAAGGCAGAGGATGGAAGCAGAAGGCAGCAAGGGGATACACAGGAGCAGGAAGGGTGAGGAAGACTAAATTAGAAGCCTGACCTGTAAATACCTAACAGTGTACTTGAAAAGGGTGAGAAATGAGGGAAGGAGAAACACAAAACCTGCACTTGTCAGCTGAAGGGACTGGACCCATCCCCTCCTCAGGGAACTCCCTACAGGGCACACAGAGGTCCCACCACTTCTATCCTCAGTTAATCCCAGTTGATGCAGGATAAACATCCCTATCTGATCTGTGACACCATCTGTGGGATGGGCATCACACTTCCCCAGGTCTCAAAAAACAAACCCCATCTGCATCTTATTCCAAAGAATGAGAAAATGCAATACTTTTATCAGGTGTGAACTATCTGCCAGTGGATGCCCATCCCTGGAAGTGTTCAAGGCCAGGTTGGAGCAGCCTGGTCTAGTGGGAGTGACCCTGCCCTTGGCAGGGAGTGGAATCAGACGAAAACCATTCCATGATTTTACATTCAAAACGGGTAAATCAGCCAACACTTTGCTTTCCTCCTTAAGTTGCACATCTTGGGGTAAAAACCAAGCACTTTGCATATCAACAGGGAACAAAGCGTAACTGGATTAGACAAATTCTCACTTCTAGAGAGAATGAGGTTTTAATTTTGCTCCCCTCAAGAGCAGCCTGTAAACGCCCAACTGAGACCTGTTATGATTGACCACCTCGAGAAAAAAAAAATGCCAAAAAAATTGAACCCCACAAGGAAAGCCATTAAACACCCCAAATCTGAGGGACTGGCAGCAGAGCCAAAAACCCTTCAATGGACGTAAGCAGGCAGCCATTGCTCGACAGAACAAATTAACGATTCTCAGTAGCAGATTTTGTTCCACTGATTCAGACACGCATCCAACATCTGCCCAGATCCACGCCGGGGAAGCTCGGGAATACGCTGCATACAAATCGTGGCCGTGACAGCTTAGCTCATCTCAGCTGCTCCTCCAGCCCGTTTCCAGGCAAGAGCAGCCTCTGCTGCAAATGGAGCTGCACCTCGCGTGGTGCTACCACAGCAAATGGAAGGAGAAACTCCCTTTAAAGTGATGGCAGCTGCCCTCTGCCAGCAACAGCAGGATTGCCTTTCTAGGTGTTAAAAAACACCAGGAAAAATCATCTTCCCTAAGCAAATCCTCCCTTGTGGTAATGTGGCAGACAGGGATGCAGGCAGAAATCTCCATCGCTCACCTGAAATGAGCTGTTTCTGCTCCTTGCAGGTTTCATTGCTGCAAGGCAGGAGGGCAGGTGTGAGCTCCTGTAAACACCTGGTGAGGAAACTTCCCTTTTCCCAGGGAAGTTAGACTTAAAATAAAGAAATACCTAACAACTACTGGTAAAAAAGGTAAAACCCAGAAAGGGGGACAGCCCCACGCTCTGCCTGGTGGGATTTTGGGACAAGAAAGAAGAAGACAGCATGGGAAGAGAAGGATGGGAGGGACGAGGGTGCAATCCCAGCATGGCACTGGGATGCTCGGGAGGTGCACAGCACATCCAGGGACCACCGGTGACACCCTGCAGCACCATGCCAGCCCCAAACCCACGGGGCTGGGCATCAGCATCCCCATCCCGGCTGGAAAACACCCGCAATTCCACAGGACGGGACCCACCTCGTTCCCGTTAAACAGCAAACCCCTCCACTGGGCACCGGGGGGTGCAACAAAGCCGGGTAACTCCGGAGTGCCGTGACCTCAATAACGCTTCCCCCACAAAATTTGGGGCTGGGCGTGGACAGCTCCTTTTCTTTTTTTCTTTTTTTTTTGAAACGCCTTTTCCTTTTGGTTTCCCATTACCGATTAATGTACCGTTTTTAACCACCGCTGCCTCCCCGCCTCGAGGCGGCTGCAGAACATGGCCCCGCGCTGCCGCCCCTCCTGCCGCAGCCCTGGCCCCACCTGCCGGGAGGAACGGGGCCGAAGGCGGCGGAAATGGGGGCGAAACCCCCCAAACCCGCCCCTGCCCATCCCTGCCCCGCGCTCCCCGCCCGCCGCACCTGCCCCGGGCGGCCGCGCTGCCGCAGGGGCCGCGCCTCGCGCTGCCGCAGCCCCGGGGCGCCGGCACCGGGACACGCCCCTCCCCTGGCTTTTGGGATGAAACGGACGGATTTAGCTTTTTGGGGGTTGATTTGGGGTTTTTTCCCCCCTCTATAGCGCGGGACGCGGCGAAGGGAGAGCGCGTACGGAGGTTCATCCCCCCCACACATCATCCCAACCACCCCGTCCCCGTACCTGCCGCTGCGGGGGTGTCCGCACGGAGCCGGGTGGTGACAGCGGTAGCGGTGGCGGTGACGGTGACAGCGGCGGCGGCGGCGCGGGCGGG
>WBMZ01005607.1:3445-22513 GCA_013400975.1 Atrichornis clamosus
AAAAAAAAAAAAGGCAGCATCTGAATTTTAATTTTTTTTTCCACCCTTTCCTTTACTTTGTTTTGGTGATATTCACTTCAGGTATATGATCTTTAAAAGATGCAGAGGTATACACTCCAGAGGCCTTTTAATGCAATCCTTCCACCTCTCCATCTCCCCCCTTCCCCTGCCACCCTCCCTTCCTAGCACAGCCCTTTAGGTCTTCTCTTGCGCACCCATGTTACATTATTAATGTGAAATGATCTTAAGTAATTCTGCAATGATTTAGCATCGGTTTTCACACTGGCAGTACTTGCTTTGTGGTCAGGATTTTGTTGGTTTGGTTTTCTTCTTTTTTTTTTTTTTTTTTTTTTTGTTTTAAAAAAAATTATAAGAAATTTACANAGATTATCAGCAAATTCCAACGAAAAATTTGGCTTCCATTAAGCTCCCCGAATGCTCTCTGTGTGTTGCAGAGAAATATCTGAAGAGATGAACTATAATTTAAATACATTTTGGTGTAGAGAAACTTGTTCACACATCGTGGAGTAAGCAGATGTACTTTTATTTTATAGAGCTGGACGAGACATTAAATTGGCCCAAATTTTACGGGGCTGAGGATTCCTGGCTGCATCTTTGATACTGGTCATTTTTTATTGTCTTTATTTCATTTATACAGTTCTGCAGTTGGTTCTAAAATCTAAATGAGAAGTTTTTGCTTTGGGACTTGACTTAAATTTTCCCCTCCCACCCATCCTCCTCACTGGGCTGACTTGCTGAAAAGCTGCTTTTTGACCATAAAATGTGGATGGAAAAACACTTTCCGTCTGCAGCGTATTCACTCCTGAAACGTTGAAGGATGCATGCTAAGACATACAAAATAATCCTATGATACGTGAATATTTTCATTCCCATATTGACACGCAGAGGCTGATCCCATCCCCCTTGGAGGGGACAGCAGCTGTGAAGTGGCCAAGTACCCCTCCTGATACCAGGCTTCAGGGGTTTCTTAGTTCACAGTAACACGTACCTTGTGCATTAGGAGGTGTCCTGCGGTCCTGTCTGAAAAGTTTGCTGCCATGCTAAAATCAGCAGCATGAAATTACATTTTCTTTCATTTTTCTGAAGTTGGTGATTCCCTCTGAGCCAAATCGTGTGCAATTGCTGGTGTTTCAAAGGGGCAGCGTGAAGATGAACCGCTGGAGGGAAAGCATGGCCTAACTTTTTCCCACGTTCCACCTTTTCAGGGGAAGTTTTTGCGGCTGATTGTTTGTTTTTAGTTTGTTTGTAAACTGAGGCTGCCTGTAACTATAGCCAGTTTTACTCCAGGTGATTCAGTTTCTTGCCTAATAGATCATCCTTTGGTCTGTGCATGTCGTGGATATCACATTATTCCCTTCCAGTCAAATTACCCGTTCAAGGTACATGTACATGGGACTGAAATATAATAATAATACCTGAGAGTTTTGAATGTCCTTCTGCTGCGTTAACATTGCTTCACCAGCTTTCTTGACACTCCTGGAGATGTTTGGTGAAACTTAAGCGTTTATTTTAAAATGAATTTGAAGCACTGAGTTTATTTTTAAAAGTTGTGCTTAAAACACTGTATTGCATCTTACGAAGAAAAAACTTCCCAATGCCTTTCCTCCTCTGGTCCAAAAACTGAGCACTACCTACAGAAATAATATGGAATTGACTATTTTTTTTTAAAATAAGTACTTCCTCTTTAAAGAAAATCAGCATATACTTGTTACAGCCTCCTATTATTCATCTCTTAAACTATGAATGTACATGTAATGTGAAATTTTGCTTTTATTTATAGTTTTGGTTTTGTTTTCAGTCTAATTTCTCAACTGTAAAATATTTTTGCTGAACCTGTTACATATGAAAGTTGTGGGAGAGTACTGTATCTTGAACGTAAGTGGCTTTGGTACTGTGGTCTTATTCTACTTAATCAGTTTTTTTTCTTTTTTTATTTTTGCTGTGATTGGAAATAGCACTGAACAAAATCTAGTAAAATTAAGTTATTTTTCTTTCTACTAAAATTAAGTTATTTTTTTCTCCTGAAGATACTTGATATAGTATTTATTAGAGTTTTTTGTTTTTGTTTTTGAAGTGGAATTATTACTGTTAATCTATTTCAAAACTAGTTAATTTACACTTCACTTTAAATTTTATAACAATGGGTTTTGCATGTTGAGCAACATGTAAAGAGTTTAATGTAGAGTCAGCATTACTGAAGCTGGTAATCTTAATTTTGCATTCTTGTGACACTTTTTGCATTTCAGTCTTCAATTACTGTTTATTTTATTTTTTTTAGAAGATCATAAAATAGGATGTGCCATAAGAACATCATTAGTGTATGGATCAGGGAAAAGTTGAAACAAGTTTTTGTCTGATCTTAGTATAGAAATAATTCATTAAGATGATGCTATGAGCATGCTCTGTGCTGCAGTGAATATGGGGCAAAAGTTGTTTCTGGGGCTTTTTTAAAAAATAAGGAGAAAAAAAAAGACTTTCTCGTTCTTGACTACATCATGAACACTCTGTTCTCATAGTCTGTTATTTGTGTTCCAACTCCTCATAGCTTGAATTTCTAAAGTAAAGAAATGTTTGCACTTATTTTTGTTCTTAAGGTGACTTTTTTTGGCTATTTCTCTGTGTGTCTCTCATTTTTAAGTTGCAATAGCTGGGAGCATGTTTTCAAAATGGTTCATGGCTCTACGGAGAAGTACTAAAACATGGCACACTTAACGCTTGTCTCTTCATAAACTATTTCTCTGTGGGGCAGTTGCTGTCTCCATAGGGAACAGTCCTGCTCTGCATTTTAAACACTGGATTTGTCTTCTACTACAAACAAATACTGTGAAGTTAATGTAAAAAAAAAAAAATCATTGATATTTTTAATTGTTTTTAATCTTGGTGCAGTTCAGATTAAATATGTATATTTAAAGACACTAATTTTTTGTGGGAGAGTTTTATAGTATACAGTATGTAGAAAAGCTATTGGAATGGAATATATTTTATAAAAATGTTCTATCACTGTTTTATAGTGAACTATTTTTTCTTCAGTGTTAGTGTAATACTGTTAGTCTAGATACGACAATCGCAGGAAGAGTGATCCAAACTACTGTTAGCGCTTAGTTTTGCGTGGAGTTCTCTTTGCAACTGTATCGGTATGTGCTGTACAATGTGACAATCGTGACTAGGATTGTTGTCTTTATAAATTTACACAAAATAAAACGTGCTAGAATTGTAAGCTTGAGCCTCCTCCCCCCTTTAGCAGAAGGGGTGTGGTGTTTGGGATTTTTTATTACTTCTGTATAATGATTAATTTTATTATTATTTTTATTGTCAGTATTTTATAATTTGCTGCTTTTCAAAGCATTATTATTAAATACTCTAATAATTTCTTTCTTTTTTAGGGCCGTCTGGAGTTTTAGGCGTGTAAGGAGCTGCCGTGTCTCAGTCGGAGCCTGACTGGGCATTTCCTCAGTCACTGGGCTGGACCTAAACCAGCCCCACTTGTGCATTTTGTCCAGAGTTACTGGGGCTGTTTGGAGGGGCTCAGCACCCCCCGATGCCCCGAGGGAGCTGTGGGTCAGCCCTGCCCCAGCAGTGCTGCGTGGCAGCCGCGGGCGGGCGCTGGTGGCCGGGTGACAAACCTGTGGGCGCGGAGGTGACGAGGACGGCCCGGCATCCCAGCACCCTCGGGCTGATCCCAGCACAGCGCTGGCTAACTGGCACGGAGGGCTTCTCTTACGTGCTGAGTCTCTCCCAGCCTTGGGGGAGCTGAGCTCTGACTGATCCTCCTAACGGCTGCCTTAAACCTTGGGCTGACTTTAGCAGGAGCTGGGATTGGGAGGAGGAAGGCGTGAGCTGTCCGTGCTGGGCCCCGCTCAGGGGAGGACAATAGGCTGGTGGGTAGGTTTGCACCTGCACCATGTGCACTGTGCCTTGTGTTTCTTCATTATTTGGAAGTGAAGAATCCTGGCAGAATCGGACTCCCACAAAAAGGTGCTGGTTAAAGGATGGGCAGGTTATAGTTAATGCTGGTATGGAAGCACAGTTATCTCTCTCCTCTGCTACCATCTTCGCAATCATCTCAAAATAGGTGGGTATTTCTTGTGTTCAAGCATGTGTCCTTCCTTACAGATCCTGTGCCTCCATCCCCATCTGCGGGGAGGGCTAAAAGCTGCTGAAGATACGTGGTGATCTGCTGCAATGTGGTGAAGTGTTAGAAACTATAAATATATATTTTATTTAGGGTTTTTAAAAAAATTCCTACCACTGAGGGATGGGTGTCCCTGCAGCTGCTTATTTGTGGCACTCTTGTGGATGCTGTTGTGGATGCATGGAAGAACATTTGAAGGTGTTTTATCTCACCCCTGCCCCCAAAAGATTAAATAAATTTGCCCAAATCTGAGTGCTGTGCTGGGAAAGGAGGACGCAAAAGGTTTTTCTTTGAGGGAGAGGGTGTTCAGAAAGAAGCAAGCTTGAAGCTAAACCTGGGAGGTGGATGGCTTGCAAACAGGCTATAAATAACCGTGAGTAGATTGAGGAGAGCAGCCCACATCTCCTCTGGCATGGGCATGCTGTGCCCATTTTCTTTGTTGATAGCAATTGCTAATGTGAATTCTGGCACTCCAAATCCTGATGCCTGTTGTTCTGATAACATAATTAAATCTTAGGAATGTGAAATATAAAAAGCTTTGAGAAGAAACCAGGCCACTAAGCGGATACTGGGAAGGGGGGTGTGCAGGCTGTGTAGGTACCAAATAAGCAATGGGACTGCACTAGGCAGGATTCCCTGCCTGCCAGCTCACGGCTACGTTGGGAGTGGTCCTGTGACTACAGGAAAGGGGTGACCCCCAGGAGCATCTGCTATCCTAATCCCACGCTGCAAGGGCTGTCATCTTCCAGGATTACAGCACATCATGGTTTCCTTAGGTTTGCAAGGGTCAGCCTTGCCCATGCCAGCACCTGGGGTTCCTGCCACCCTGTAAAGCCTGGTTCTCCTTGGGGTGAGTGTTGGGAAGTGCTTTTGCTTATTTTTAGCTTTTGTTTTGAAGTGCTAAGTGCCTTCTGGGAGTGGTCTGGCCTTGGCAGGCACTGAGGTGGCTGTGGATATCCAGGTGCGTCTGACCACATGTCACCAAAGACCACAGAGAAATGGCTTCTTCCTAGCTTAGGTGGTGGGCTCTGGGTTTGGACCAAGTGCCTCCCAAGCACTGAGGAGAATTCATGCTGACCCATGAGTGTCCCTGGTGCTGTTGGATTCTAGATTGTGGGAAGCACTGTGGATGGATCTTGCTTAAATAGATTCTTGCAGCTGAAATAGGCCTCCAAGCATGATAATGAGGGAGGTCCCTTGTGAGAAGTAGTTGGGGTGGAGGGGTAGAGGGACCTTTGTATTTCCCAGCTGATTGGTAATGCTGTCACCTTCCAGTTTCTGCTGTGCTCGAGGTCAGATTGTGCCACCCTAAGCTTTGCTTGCCCATGAACGTCTTTCTGCACCGTTGTGCTGAGCAAGGTGAACAGCAGAACATGAAACAGCAGCTGTTTTCTGAGGGAATCAATGGCAGGTGTGACCCAGCAAAAACAGCCTATGTAGGACAAAGCTGGGCTCAAGTGAAATGGAGTCAAGCCTAGGGCGCAGTTGGTGTGTGAGAACGCCTTGTCCTGGGAGGAGGAATCATGAGTGGAGCTGCGACCGACTGCCTGGAGAACACTTCATCTCAAATGATTTGGTGGTGTGTGCCGGGGAGGACCTGCCTGGAAGTGCTGCAGGTTGAGCAGCTTTGTGCAGTGATGTCTCCTAACAACTGGACCAAGGGAGTTCAGGTTCTGACTTTTCAGAGGTGGGATGAGCCACTGCAGAGGGATGCCAAGCACTTTCAAAGCATGCACCCTCTGTGTATGTGCTGTAGCCTTCTGCCCTTCCTAACATGCACATTTCATCCCAAGGAAAAAAAAAAAAAATCGCTGTTTAACAGGTGGAGTGAGCAAACACATTGGTTATTGTTACCTGTTTCCTGTTTGTTGTTCTCTCTCATACAGCTGCTCGCTTCTGTACACAGCTGGCTCCCCTGCTCTTTCAAAATGATCTGTTGCAGAAAACTGAAGTACTTGGCAATCTAGCTTTAGAAAAAACCACAAACAACAAAAACACAACCACCTTTCCCAAATCCCTCTTAATATTCTTAGGCCTTTGTACATCAGCTTCCTATGTGACCTATCCCAGCTAGAGTTTGGTACAGGCAGGGATGAAGGCTGATAGTGCCACCAGCCAAAGCAGCCTGGGTCAGGCACTGCTGCCAGTGTTTTCCAGTGGCAGAGGGTCTCTGGCATCCCCATGGGTTTTGAAGTCTTTTCCCAAGGGGATTTTAAGCAGTATATGTTGTAGATGTCAGGACAGAATTGCTAGGAAATGGATGTTCTCAGTCTTAATAACATAGGAATTTGGGAAAACAAAAGTTCAAATGCCGACCTTATCCACAGGTTACTTATCCCTAGGGATAACTCAGCCCCCACACTAGGTACTCTCTGTTCCCCAACCTTCTTTATCTCTCTCTCTTTTCTGTGCTATCCAGGTGGTGTTACGAACCATCTGCTGCAGTGATTCAGCAGAATCCATTTAGCGCTTTCCCAGAGAGGCCGGCATCTGCCAGGCAAGGGGGAGACCGTGGGGAAGCCCGGCACATCTGCCACGGTGTCTGCGAGCGAGGGCCGGGGTCAGCCCCCAGCCTCCTCGGGGCCGCCCCGCGGGGCGCGGGCTGTGCGTGTGAGCACACCCATCTTCACCCTCGTCCTCGGCGCTCGTCTGCCTCGGCCCGGGCGGTTAATTATCAAATGGCTGATTTGGCCTCGGAAGGGAAGGACTCCCCTTGCACTTTGTGATGTTCTGCGGTGTCTGGCCGGTGCTTGGCAGGCGCTGGGCTTCCTGGCTGGCACAAGACGGGAACGAGACGGTGCCGTTTTCGTTCCCAAGGTCGCGCTGAGAGTGCTTGGTCAGAAAAGCACCGGTGTATAAATGCACTCTCTCCGAGGTGGGGACAAAAAAGGATTGAATTCCCTTCTGGGGCAATAAGGCAGCTCCAGTCCAGCAGGATTTTGCAGAACAAATTCTGTGTGGGCCAGGAGGGGCGTAGAAAGGATGATGCCAGTTCTGCCTTGGGTATCACAAATTCCTTGGGGTAGGAATTTGCCTTGGGGTAGGTCTTCAAGTGTGAGAATCACTTCAGTTTTACTCTGGGATGGGGGAAGATGAGCTTTCAGGCAACATGAAGAATTTCATTAAGACTGCTGACTTCCCAACCTGTTGGGAAGAGTCAAGTAAAGCTTGGCAGTGACTGCCAGCAAATACTGAGTCAGTATAAAAAGTAACTACCTGGCAACGTGTTTTCAATGCCTGTACATATTTGAGCCTCTGGCAGGAAACATAATAGATCTTGTGTTCAAAAATCCATCACATCTGTGCCATAGGTTATGGCAACAAGCACTGAAAGAGGACAAGGAACATTAAATTACTGATGTACCGGAAGGTGTCTTCAGTTCATGGAGGGCCAATGACATTTGGGGGAGCAGAAGCTGCTCTCTTTTTTGTTTTGTAAATTAAATAAAAATATCTTAGTTTTGGTAGACTAGGAGTAATCACAGTGACTGGGGGTTCAACCTTTCTTATGTCTAATCAGCTGTCAGAATAAGCTGTTTTCCTTTTAATCATTTCCTTGGAGACGTTTTTATACATCTAAAAGTTTTATTTCTGAAAATGTTTTGTAAGCATACCCTTTCACCATATTGCTGTCAAAGGATATACATGAAATCCTTGGCAGAGGAAGGGAAGAGACCTTGTCTGGGCGTCTGGTCTGCCCTGCTCCTGGTCAGGGGCAAATCACTCTTAGTTTTACCTGAGAAATATGTGTGGGAGCCTCCTCAGGCAGTCTGTCATGATGCCCACCTCTCCCTTAGCTTAGAAAGCCTTTTCTCTCGCCCTAGTATCTAGCACAGGTCATGTGCTCTGATGTTTTACCTTTTCAGGTGGATAACGAGGGCGGCTTTACTGGCAGTGTGATGACTGAGATGCAAAAATGGGCTGTGTGGGGGAACTGACACAGTTTATAGACCTAGACCTGGATGCAGTCTTGGGCAAAGCAGCCAAACAGCAGAACAAGCTTATTCTGAAGCCCCCTGGGTGTTTTATTTCACAGCCAGTAAGATCTGGGAGGCCCCAGGGTGTAAGCTGGTGTTTGTAAGTGGGCAGCATGAGAAACAGGCTGGCGGGTTAGTGCCCGCATGAGTGCCTTCTGTAAAATGTGCAAGGTTAAGGCTGCATTTGTTCTTCAGGACACCCTTAGGGACTGACCTCTGCTTGGCCAGCAGCAGGCTGTGTTCTTCTGGGCCTTGTCTTTGGCTTTTGCTTAAGGTAGAATTTTGATCTCTTTTTAATGAACACAATTTAAATTTTTAGAGGTGTAGGGGGGAAACCCCAAGTGAGATTGCCTTCCCTTTCTTGTAGCCTTCAAACGGAACCTCTTGTTCTGACTTCAGAAATAACCTCATTAGCCTCTTGCTAATGAAAGTAATTTCTCTTGCATTAATTCAAAAGGAGGGTATTCAGATAGATTGTGCTAGGAAAAGGGGGATAGGGACCAGGTTACACCAGGGGTTATTAACCTTGTGAGACCCACTGGACTGGAGCTGGAGCAGGGTGGGACAGTATAGCCCGTGGTGGAGTTGGTAAGTGAATGAGGTAGTGAATGTGAGGGTCCTTTCTGCCTTGGGCCTGGTAAGGTCTGAACGCTTCAGCTGGCAAGAGCATGGTGGAGAAACCCACTGCTGGAGAGAAAAGAATCTGGGGGCTGCTGGGGGAATGCAGAGAAACACCTGGTCTGTGAGACTTGGTGATGCAGATGCCCATATATCTGCTCCGCTTTGGGCTGATGGAAGGGTGAAGCAGGATTAATGCCTGCTCAGTCGTTGAGGTCTGGGCAGCACTTTGTCTCCTGGTACTTCTCCTACACCTGGCAGAAAAACTTTCAGGTCCACGCCTCTCAGGGAGTGTGAGAAGCTTGCTTAAGCTCTGGTTTACCGAGGAGATGGAGTTTTGCTTCAGGTGTGGAGCAGGTCTGAGGGAGCTCTGTCAAGCTGCTCAGCTGCAACTCAATCCTGGTTTCAGTGCTATGAAAGTAGAGCACTGAATTCCATTCAACTCGGTGTATCCAGGAATTCCATTCAACTCGGTGTATCCAGAGGTGGTACAGTCTCAAGCACTTGATACTGTCTTGTCTGGACCTTCCTGAAGCTGGGTAAGAAAATGAGTTGGAGTCAGTGATGCCCTTCAGTGTGATAAGCCTGGGATGGCAGTGCTTACCCAGGAGGGATGCAGGCAGAATTTCAGTCTTTCAGAGTCTTTTAGAACTTTAACTTGCTCTTCTCAACCTTGCTGAGGGCCTCATTGCCTCAGGTGCAGCCAGCAGTGTCTGCAGGTGGTTCTCCATCCCCTCCTGCAAGGCCAGGGCTTGTCCAAAGAGACAGAGGAGGGCCGAGCTCTGCCCCCAGTGGATGAGGACAATTTTGGGGAGGTCATGATCTGGGGTTGCAGACTTGAACACAAAAGGTGTGATAATTTTTGAAGCAAAGAACAGGGCTGTAGGTTGTGTTCTCACCCTAAAATTAGGGTGATAGTGCTGCTGCTTTTTGTTGCTGGTGTAATGGGACTGAGGTGCTCTGACTCCCGGTGGCCCTGAGTTCCAGCAGGGCAGAGAAGCTGCAATACTCCTGAGTGCTGCATTTAACTCCACAGCCATCAGCAGAATCAGAAACTCTTCTTACCCCCCAAATTAGGCTAAAAAGTCACCTGAGACTTCCAACAACAGAAGCCACCTGTTTTATTGGGCTCGGGTTTTTTAAACCTTGCTGCTTGTAAAACTAGAAGTTAGAAGATCAGACAACACTTTGTACTACAGTGTTTTCAAACATCAAAAGATGCCAAAACTTACTGAGCACTGCTCTGAAGTACAGTGTGAACATAGTGACTTCCTCATGGTGTTCACTCTGCCTCCAGTAGCATTCTGGCAAGTTCTTGCAATGCTTTATATTCACCTTCAAATCAGAAGGTCTAGCTTTTTGTTTCATTTATTTCAAACTCTACAAAAAATGTCAACTGCTTTTGGAATATGGAAACTTAGGAGATTTATCTTGGAAATGATTTTTCAAAACATGCCTTTTTGTGTGTGTTTTTCTCTCTTTACTGTGTCTTCAGGGTATGCGATGTGACTGTGCACAGCTGATGGAGCACAGGGGAGCATGGGGAGCTATCAGGAATGTAACTACAAAACCCGAATTTGTCCCCCAGGATGATCTCATGCACAGTCATGATATCTGGATCTCTTAATTCTCCTCGCAAGTTGACATATCTAAAAGCCTCGTTGCTAAAATGTCAGTGCCGGGAGTTTCCCTGGGAGAGCCTGTCTCCACATCATGACCTGGCACAAACTCCCTTAGCTTTTACAACTGTGTGGTGTTAAAGGGTTCTGTGGAAGGAAAATAGATGTAGTGAGAGCTCTTACTGCATCGCTGGCTTCTGGCACTGCAGCAGAAGCTGACTGATTCAGTGGGTTTTAAAAAATGAGTTGAAGTCTGATTTTTTTTAAAGATTTTCTTTTCTCTTTTAAATCTGCTAAGGAAAGTATTAGATTGGCAGCCTTTCAGTTAAAAGTCTTCAGGTTTGCCATCCCCACAGATTTTCACGTGTGGAGGTATCAAATTGCAGAAAATAGAAAGTGCCTGGATTGCTGGCTGTATCCTGCAAGGCTCAGCCCCAGGGGTGCAAACTCCAGCTCAGTGGTGCAGAATTTTGCCCAGGGAAGGCTGTTGAACGGGCTCTGGTGTTGCACAACATCCAAGCGGGCACCACGGCGTCAGTACCTGCGAGCCTCTCCCTCTTCCTTGTGTACTTTGAAACCCCGAGGGAGGGAGAGCAGGGAATGAGTAAGTCATTGGGAACAGATGTGGCACAGTAGCAGCGAAACAAATATTTTGTGTTTATGCTACTTCCATTCAAGGGTAATGTTAACACCGACGTGTCTGTGTTAACTTGCCCTTTTCTCAGCAGAATCTCAGCACACATTGGGGCTGGCTGCTAATAAAAGTCTGCTTGGAGGGGAGCGAGTGCTGGGCTCCTGAATGTGTGCGTCTGGTTCCTAATTCTGAAAACTGTGTTGGTTATTCCCTTGCTATGTGTCATTTCTTCCCCTGTCTGACCTGTTTGCTCTCCCCCTGCTGCCAGTGGCAGTTTGCTTTGCATAAGGAGGAAAGGCAGTAACCAGAAGAACTCCGATTTTTTTTTTCCTCACAGCTTTTATTTATTTTTTTTTCCCAATGGAGTTTCTGGGTAAGAAGCAGATACCCTGGTGGGTTTTCTTTTTCTTTTTTTTCCTGAAGAAACCTGCCTATTCCCCTCGAGGCTTTTTTATGTAGATATGATGGGCTTGGGGTGCACAGCTGCCCTTCCATCCCCTTGTTCTCATCCTGGTAGGCTGGGAAGTGCCTGGTTCCCCAGCCCTGGAGGATATTATCCCTGTGGCAGCATCTGGCTCTTGGCAGGCTCTGTGGGCAGCCGCACTGGCAGGGTTTGGAGTTCCCTTTTAGCTTTGTTGTGTGGTAATCTGTCAGCTGGCTCTTTGGGCTCCCTTGTTCTCCTGTGTGCCTTTTCTTCTTGACAAACCTCTTAATTCAGAGTTGAGATGAGAGTTTTGAGAATGCTCCTTGGAATTGCTATCCACAAGGTATTTCTTTTACTTTGCTCCAAGGAGGGTCTTTAGGCAAATCTTTGTTTTATTATAACAGTAGTTAGAGGGAAAAAAACCGGATCAAGTTCCTGGTAGCTTAGCGGAATCTGTTAGTGTCAGTGGGCAGGATAATTCGCTCAGCTGATTGCTCTGGCTCTGATTACTTACAGTAGCCCTAAAAGCATTGCTTCCCTCCCCAGGAAGGAAGCGCTGGTGGGTTTTAAACAGCAAGAAAAGCCTTTAAACAAAACAAGAGTAAAAGACAAAATGTCAACTCTGCTGCTCTGCTTGAAAACGAGTGTGTCTGGGGACAGATCCTCAGCTGAAGTAAATCCCACCTGTCCCGTGGATTGTGTCACCGCACACCGTTGCAAAACCATCCCCCAAGGATATTACTATTATTTTCTCTGTGTATGAATAAGCCACTTACAGTGCATAGCTGCTATATTACAATTTCCTAAGAGGTGCTGGCATCTGGAGAGATTACATTCCACTGGCCCCTGGGATGGAAAGAATGAGTTCAAGAACAAAGAATGAAATTCTCACTTCTACACTCAGAAACCCAATATTCACCGAAGGGTAGGGGCGAGCCAGTAACCGGACCTCGACATTCCCGCTGCTTGGTGCAACCTTCCCCTTTCCTGCCAAAAATTGGGCTGCACTGAACCATCCGTAAACTGAAGCTTAATACTACTCAGGCTGCACTTGGTGGGTGGGGGAGACTCATCTCCGTGGTGAACCCTGCAATGTGCAGGATTAACAGCTCCGCGATCCGGTGTCTATTTGCAGGACTGGCACGGTTCACGCCGTGGTCTTGGCAGCGGCGGCGCAGCCCCGGCACCTTGCTCTGCAGAGACACCTTTCTGGGTGGGAGGAGGATGCTGAGCGCCTGGCTGCCTGCCAGCTCGCGTTGAACCGCCACGCAAATTGCAGTGTAGCTGCAAAGAAACGGAGATCGCCCACTCTGAGCAGTCTGTGCCATCGGCTGTCTGGCAGGATTGATGGTTGTCACTACCGAACGCTGCTGAGCCGGAGCCAAAATCAAATGAGTGGATGTCCTCGTGAGCCTGCTTTTGGCGGGGGGAGGGGGTGGGTGGAAAAAAGGCAACTTAAACTAAAACTTCTTTTCGGTTTAGAAACTGAGCTAAAGAGGCTTGTTCCGCTTCATAATTGCTTAGCTAGGAAGAAGGGCTGGGAAACATTCCTGCTGCATGCAGAGTTGGAAGCCACGGGTTTTCAGCTGTCTTTCCTTGGTACTGATCTGTAGCAAAGGAAAAAGCACCTCATCTCATGTTAAACTGTCCATAGGACATGGAGGAATGTTTAACCACGGCCAGCCTTGATCTTGACAGCTGTGGTGTAATGTTGATTGTGGCAACAGGGGACGGGCTGATGTCCTTTAACGACTTTCCCTCTTCCCACGTGGACAACCAGCCCTAAGCATGCTCCAGGTCATGATTGTAGCAGTGGCTGATGCATCATGACAATGAAGCAATTGGTTATAACCTCCTTGGTAAATCACAGAACGGTTGGTGCTGGAAGATACCTTTAAAGATCAGTCAGTCCAACCCTCCAGCAATGATCAGGGACATCTTCATAGAATGAGAGAATGGTTTGGGTTGGAAAGGACCTTAAAGACCATCTAATTCCAACCCCCCTGCCTTGGGAAGGGACACCTTCCACTAGATCAGGTTGTTCAAAGCCGCATCCAGCCTGGCCTTGAACACTGACAGGGATCGGTCATCCACAGCTTCTCTGGGCAACCTGTGCCAGTGCCTCACCACCCTCACAGCAAGGAATTTCTTCCCAATATCTAATCTAAACCTGCCTTCTGTCAGTTTAAAACCACACCTCCCATTTTTCCTATTGCTATGTGCCCTTGTATCTGATCTTCAATTAGGTGAGGATGCTCAGAGCCCCATCCAAACTGACCATCAATGTTTCCTAGACAAAAAGAGGGGACTTGGATTCCTGAATCTGAATGAGAGGTGTAACCAAAGGAATTTTACAAAATCCCAGTAGAAACTTAGTGTTAGAGCCTATAATGGCTGAATTGAGCCAGATTGATACCAGCAAAGCAGAGATGAGGCCCTAGCCCCTAACATGGGGTCTGCTCATCTTTCAGTCTCCAGATTGTTCACAAAATAGACAAGTATCTGAACCAACATATCCTGAAGGGCAAGAACAACTTGGAGAATGGTGTGCATTAATCTCTGCTCCTTCACCTCTTGAGAGAGGGACAAAAGGAAGGAAAGCAAGCCATAAAGGAAAGAGAAGTGCTTCCTTTTCTCCTTACTCTTCTGCCTGCTTCCTGTTTACTTCCCTCATGTCCTTAGTGTGGTAAGACACAGAAAAAAAAGTGTTTTCCTTGACCATGTGTATCAAGTCCTGCGGTGGAGGTTCTGTGGTGTTGCTGCTCCCTGGTCTGGGGAGTGCTGGGTCTGGTCTTGCCTCTCCCATTATTCCTACTGAACTATTCAGACCAAATCCATAGGCCGTGCTAGAAAAATGGTGCAATGCATTCTTGAGTGACATCAACAGATGCAATGCCAAAGGATATCTTTGAGCCTGCTTGAACTGAGGGAAAGCCTCCTGCCTGGTCATGTGGCCTCTTCAGAATGCATCCTTTTGTTTTCCTCTGATGTGACTGGAAGGGGCTGATTCTGGCAGTGAGGTACTGCTGTGGGGACATCCTTGTGCCTGTGGTGGGGAGCACTGAGGGGACAGGGCGCGCTTCATTCTGTGGCTTTAGCAGCGCCTATGTTGCTCATTCCTAGAGGGGTACCAAGTTGTAGAGCTAAAAGGCATGGTAAATACTGGCTTGGCACACAGCAAGGCTGCAGAAATTCCTGTGTTTGTGATCTCGCTGAGATGCCGAGCATCAGCTGTGTAGTCCTTCCTTGTACAAAACGAATGGCGGAATCAGACAGAAGGAGGCAATAGAGGCTGCAAGGTAGGGACCACGTCCCCTGCCCTGCAGGCCAGCACTTCTTCAGAGTTGTATCCTCTGAGAGACAAATCCCTTCCTGCTGCCCATGCAGGGAAGTGAAGTTCTTCTTTTCCTTGGAGTTCCTTTCCTGATGGTGAGAAAACTCCACTCTTCAGACAGGCTACAGGAGGAAGCACAGGGGCCTGGCCAGGCCAGGCCAACACTGCCGTGACTTACAAACCTGAATTACTCACCAAGTTCTTGGTTTGGAGAGTACCTAAACAGCATGTTCAAATGCTTCCCACCTCCCTGAGCAGGTGCTTCGTCTCTGTGCTGGCATCAGGAAGGATGCTCGTCCCACGCCGCCTCCTTCCTGCCTGTTGTCCCAGTCTCAGCCTTGCTTTGCAACCTCACAGACACCTTCAGCCTGAGGGATCTTTCCATCTCTTCTCTGCTTCAGAGAAAACCATGTCCCAGTGTTGTGCTTATCCCTGGGCAGGCATGTGGAGGATTAACTGGCCCCTTGTTTGTGTCTGGTCAAAAATGTTACTTGATTTGGTTCCTTCTCCCTCCCTTTTCCCTGTTAGTCCAGTGGTATCTTTATATTAAGCAGCACAAGAGAAGAATAAAGATTTAAGCTCATTTAACCTTGAACACAGCCATTAGTTAAGCAATTAAAATTAAAGGGTGAGTTAATGGGCAGTGTCAAACATTCGAAGAAACATCTGTTGTAATAGAAGTCTGCCTTTTAGTTGATGAATAATTGATCCTCTGTTTGTCAGCACCTAAGCCCAGGCGAGGCAGGAACACTGGCACTGCCAGAGCATCTCCAGTGTGCCCCCTCCATAGCCATGGGCTCTGGGAAAGCAGGATGACCCAGCCACCACCACTGGGAGGTACATCAGGAAAACCACCTGCATTGCACCCCCTCGCTGAGGCTGTTCCTGCTGGGTCTTTTGCTTAACTGGGACTAGACGTGTTATTTCAGGTCTAGAGGAATCGATGGTCTATTTTTAAGTCTTTATTAATGCATGTGTGGCTGGATGCTGTGTCTGGACACCCATATCCAGGGACGTAGATGACTCAAACCACTCTGAATTGAATCACTGTGTTAAATTTACATGCTCTTTGGCAAGTAGTGGATGTGAGAGAACCTCTTCACTAATACATTGAGGGCAGTACTGTAAATACTACACAAAGTTTGAGGGATAAACAGAAGTCATTTGTCTCTTGGCTGTGGTAGAGCCAGTATTGCTGAAGTCACTTCTGCAGCATTGCCATCTCCTACAGACATCCCTCTCTCCCTAGAATGCTGAACAGCTAAAGATATTTGGGTGAAATCTTGGATCCTGTGAAATGAAGAGCTCTGCTATTTCCAGCAGTAGGGTGCCCTTAGTGCCTGGCCCTGCACACCCACCTGGAAAGCACTTCCCAGCCAAACCAGACTCCATGACAGGTTGGGGGTGCCTTAACAGGGTGGGGTGATGAAGCAGGGTCTAGTCTCCATGGTGGGCTCCTCCATGTACCCTGTGGCTGGGAGAAGTGCCAGAGCGACCCAGAAACTGAATTGAGGACATGAAACATTTGCAGCGTGGGATGTGGGAGGGGAAACCTGGGTCACAGAGGATTCTTGACGTGTTGTTTTCCATATTACCTCTCAATCCCTTTTAAAAAATCAAACTGAGCCTGTTGTGCAATTTCCCATAATTTGAGGATGCAAAAGTGTGCAACAAACTGAACCAAATCCAAGTCACCGTCCCACTCCAGCACAGAAGGGACAGCAGGTTTTTAGCAAGGCCAGGTGAGCCCCTCCACCCCCATGTGGGGGTGCCATGAGCACAGGACTCTTTATAGAAGGCAGTTGGGAAAAAGCAGTGGGAAGGCAACAGAAAAAGCAGGAGGAAATTATTTGAAGGTACCTCAAATATGAAGGTTGTCAGAATGTGGGTTCTCCCCCAGCCTCAAGCTGCATCAAGGAAAGTTTTTACACTTGGAGGTACAAAGCAATAATATTCATCTGGCTATTTGTTAGAGAGAAACACAAAAAATCACCTCCACCCTCCTAAAGAAACCAGTTGTATTAATATTTGGGTTTCATTTACTTATCATTCTTTTTTTCTCAAAACTATTTATAGAACTTGAATTTATGCAACAATTCAGGATTTGTTTTAAATTGTGTTAATCGGTGCGTGCATCAAAAACACAAAGAAAGGGAAATAAACTGGGATGGGAAAATTATCTGTGTGTCTTCTGCTGGTTTTAGCTGACAACAAGCAGAACCTGTAGCTCAGTTGCTTCCTCCATCTGCTCCTCTGCATGTAGAGGCTGCCTTAGCATTTGTCTGCACTTTTGCTGCTGCTTCCACTTTCTCAGTTTCTTTAGACTAGAGCAGCTCTTTTTCAATTTTATATTGAAATTTCTATTTAGATGCAAAATTGTCCCTGCATTATTATCAAGTGTTTAATGCCTTTGCCCCACTTCTACCTTTCATTAACTTGTCAATATTGTCTTTAGTCACATGAAAACACAAACAGACCTTGCTCTGAGGCCTGTGTACAGCAGGCCACAAATTTGGCTATTCTAGAGCTATTTGAGATGGGTTGTTTTTAATCAAAATTTTAACTGCTGAGGTTATGAACATGCAAAATGGCCCATCCAACTGTGTGTGGGACATGCACAGAAAAGATGTCCATGTTGAACTTAATGTGGAAGATTTTTTTAAGGCAGAGATAATTGTGAGGATGGATGAAGTAGAGATTTTTTTTTTAATCTTAGATGAATTTTGTTTGAGGAAATCAGACCAGTTATTAAGGAGATTGTATTCAAAACTGTAATGCAGCCATTTTCAAACATGAATAGCAAAAAAAACCCCCCTCAAAAACTCAAAAAACCAAAAAAACCCAAAAAAACCCCAAACCAAACAAAACAACTCAGAACTCTGACTTGTCAAGTTTACTTACTTCTATGTTTGGCTATATCATAGAGCCAAATGTACATTTTTTAACTTTTCCCCAAAAATCCATAGCTCTGCCTCAACCACAGCATTGACATTGTCCCCATGGTGACACAAGTGACACGATTTCCACAATAATAACCTGGTTACATTTTCTTGGTCACAAACCTACAAAAATCATAACTGTACTTTCTTTCACCCAAATATTTTGAAACAGGAATCTTTAAAGAAATCTCTGCTAAGTAGTTTAGCTGAAGCTTGGGTTTATTGACTTAAATGGAAGCAGATTTGAGCCTTGGGAAGGCTGCTGTCCTCCAGATAACTTCCCCAAACACCACTTTTCCATGTGTAGTAGCCAGCTATTTTCTGAGCTGACTTCTTTCCAGCCCTTCTGTTTACATCTACAGATGATAAAAGGGGATTTACCCCAGAGCTTTCTCTGATGAGCATTTGCCCCCCACATGCCACTTCTCAGGGAAGGGAGCAAAGCAGTGCTGTTTTATCTGAGCATGCAGGTTACAGGAACAGCTGTTTTTGAAAAGTGCAGTGTTGCTTGCACCTTTTATAGAAGCAGGAAGGGTGTGAGGGGCGAGATCCAGGCGCAGCGACCTTCCAGGAAGCGTCCCTTGTTGAGCCGCTCCTGTGGGATTCCCAAATCCCTTCGCACACACCAGGCACTCCCTGCGAGGTGTGTGCAGGCAGGCACACGTGCACACACACGAGCCAAGCAACCAGCGGAGACAGAGAGGCAGGAGAGGCCCTTTGTTTAGCGTTCCGAGGTTTAATGAACGTCCACACTCCAAAGATTCCAGTGATGAAGAGCTCCCAGATAGTTCTTGCAGAAGATTTTATATGGGGGTAGAAAGGGGTGGAGAGAGCATCAGGGTCCAATGCGGTGAGGGTCCAGGGGCGGAGGTAAGGAGGAGTGACAGAGTTACAACCAATAAGAGAGGGAGAGGGGAGGAGAAAGGGAGCCAGAGCCAATAGGGAACTGAACAAGGGAGAACTTTCCAGAACTGGGGTAAGGGTTTACAAATGATTGACAGAGGGATTAGCATAATGGCGTGTACACCAACTAGGGAACAAACTATTACATTAACTTATGGGGAGAACGATAAGGCAAAACTGTAGCATACACCAAAGGGGGGAAAACCCTTAAAACAGTGGCAGTTTCAACCACTGCAACAGTGGAGTTTCTGCACGTGAATAGGGGATAGCTGGGAGCTGCCAACTAATCTGCTGTAAGCTTACCCTATGCATTGTTACAGCAAAGGATTTGGGTGGTAATGCTTAATTTTTGATTGCATTTTCAATAGGATTTTCAGCTAATTATTTCATCCCTGTTGGTAGTGGCTGGGCTGGAAGGAAGGTACAAGGGCATCCTCTGCCTTGCCTGGATGTCCTGGGTTGTGGGG
>WBMZ01005608.1:0-35699 GCA_013400975.1 Atrichornis clamosus
GGGCCGGGTGCGGGCGGGGGGGGTGAAATGGCGGCCGCGGCCATGAGGGCGGAAGCGGCCCGAACTCGCCCGCCTCTCCGGTGCGGGCCCGGCCTGGCGCCGCCGCGGGGGCTCCCGCCCAGCCCCACCGTCGCCCTCCGGTTCGCTCCGGTCGGTCGCCCCATTGTGTGCCGTGGGGTCGAGCGGTTCCGGCCCTGCCGCGCTCTTGGGGCCCGCCCGTCCCCGCCGCTGCCGGCGGTAACAATGGAAGCCGTGCTCCCGCCCCGCCGGGCTCCTCGCGGGCCGTTGGGCCCGCTGCTGGCACCGCTCCGCGGTAGCGCCCCGGGAGCCGTGGCCGGGGTGGTTCCACTGCCCACGTGAAATTCCCGGGCAACTCCGGTTTGGGGGTCCTGGAGGAGCCCCGGCCCGCGAGTGCTGTCCTCTCTTCTTCCCTCCATTCTGGTCTGGGGGCTCTGTCTGCGCCCTCCGGCCTAGGATTCTCCTCAGTAAAGCACTGCCCATCGATATCAAGTTGGGGTCTCTGATGGCATATCCAGGGACATCTCCCTAAAAGCTCGTGCTTTTCATGCACGTAGTGACTCGGTTTGCAGCCGCCATGTCTTGCGCCGGGGAAAAACTTCTCACACCGGTAACCCTCTTTTGGATCCTTGTTTGGCCCCATGGTGCAGGAAAAGCTTTGCTGTCTCTGGCCCTTTACTTTGGGGTTTTGGAGCTTTTTGCACGTGTCAATTAAGCTTTGTTGGAATGGGATGAAAATACCATTTTTCTGTATTAATACACAAGACTGGGATGTGCTACGGCTTGCCCAGCGGCAGCCAGCAGCCATGGGACCTACAGATCCTGGTTCTGAAACTGTAACTTACCTGACGTTTCTAATAAAATGAACAGTTTGTTACATTTTTGTATCCCCTTGTTTTCTGGAGACTCCGCACTTCATTTGTGTAGCTGAGACTCTCCTCCCTAGGCCTGGCTGGCAGTGTTGTGATCTGAGAAAGAAACGGGGTAAGAGCAAACATCACATTTGATGCAGTGTCTTTGACTAGAGGTTGTTGTAACCTGTAGCTGTGAAACTTCCTGTTTTCCCTAAGCCCTGTTTGCCCGAGGTGTGAGGGCTGCCCCATTTAACACTGGTGCTCCAGTGTGGTCTGTTCGCCACTTGCTTTGGCTGAAGCTGCCCTTTCACCTCTTGATGCATGTGTGTGGGTTTGCTCTTTTAAAAGAAGAGGTGAAATGCTTTTGATGAGGACAGTTCTGAACTGGAAACTCGTGTGCAGCTGCGGGGCCAGCGCAGCTGTTGGGATACCCACGTTCTGCAGTTCAGTGCTGCCTGTGAGCTGGTCTCAGGTTCCCCCATTGAGGAATAAGTTATCAGTAGCCGAGTCCTTTTTGCTCAAGGCAACTGTGGGGTCTGCATGGGGACACCCCCTCACCCGACAGCCTCAGCAGGGTCAGGGCCTAGCTGAAGTTTCTATTGTAGATATTTTTCATGTGGGTTTTTGCATGTTAAAGGACAAACACTTGTGTTACTGGTGGCAGCGATGCAGCTGGGCAGAGCGCAAACGTGGCAGCTGCTGAACGATGCCTGGTCAAGGCACTTGCGATGCTGCACAAGGTTTGGACTCGGCCTGCTGGAACTGTGGCCCAGGGAAGTTGCAGGTTGGGGTCCTGCAGCCGCACAGAATTGCTTCCCTCTGGGCCTGTGGTTCTGCTGCCAGGTTGGTTTAATACGACAGATTGTTTGAGCGTGGAACTTGGAACTGGAAGAGACGTGGTGGTGGTGAGCAAAAATATCTACTGTGGGAAAGAAGCCTGTGTGGAGGGGATGGGAGGCTTTGTCTGCTCTCTCTTGGGGAAAGCCCAAGCTTGGTGCTCTTCCCCCATACCTTGGGGACTCCTGCTGGCTGCACAGGAGGCTTGGATTGTTTCTCTTGGATAAGACACCGTGGCACTGTATAGCTGTAATACTGTGGTGTTAAGTTGCTCTGAGGCATGGGTGGCCACGAAGGGGGAACTTTGGAGGTTTTGTGGGGAGCTGCAGGAGGAATTGCACAGAAACTTGCCTACAGAGGAAGGCCAGGCACTGATGGGAGCAGGCATGGGGAGTGTACATCCAGTGCAGAGGCAATGTTAGGGTCTCCCTGCTCTCGGGAAGAATTTCTCACCCAGTTGAGTACTTGCAGACTTTGACAGGAGATTCCCCAGCTTTTCCTGGGCTGTTTGCTAGTGCTGCTTCTGAGCTTCCTCACTTGGCCCAGCTGCCCTGCTCGTACGCAGCAGCGTTTCGGATCAGATCCTGCAGGTTGGATTGTCTCACTCAGCTTTTCTCCCTGCTCCTATACTCTGTCTGCGGCTCCTTCCCCTGTCCTAGGTGCCTGCCTGTGACACAGGAGCAGGCTCTGCTGCTTTTGGGGAAAGCTTTGCAGTCTTGGTAATGAAATACAAAAATGTGAATTTTGCTATTATTGAGATTTCAGGGGCTCAAAAACTGTGAGTCCTGACAAGTGCTATGGGATATCCCTTACGCCTGGAAGGTGCTAGGCAGGGTAAAACTTCAGTGCTAATCCCCTTCTAACACCCTCTGCCCTGAGGTCCAATGTGAGGTTAGAAGACTCCACTTGCTTTGGACACTCAAACTCTTCTTGGGATTCTTTGCCTCAAGCAGTTATCTAACAATATTACTGGCTGTTATTCCTTGTAGGCATCTAGTTCATTTTTTGGGTATGCTTTTAATCCAGAATACTAAGAAAAACTTAATACTTCCAGTTTTGAGGAATAATTGAAACAAGCAAAAATAGGCAGTTCTACAAGGGCAAGTTTTTTTAAAAACAAAATTCCACAGACCTGTAGCACCACTTACTGCTGGAGTATTTTTGCTTTAAAAGCAAGAAAGGAGAAGGGGAAGTCGCTGATGTGTCTGAGGCTCTGAGATGCTCTGTCCTCTAAGTGAAGTTTCTTTGAAGTTTTTTCAAGCACTCCTACTTCCAGTTGATGGCCACAACCTCAACTTGGGCTCATGGCAAGTCTGTGCCCACTCACGCATGTGTTTCAACAAGTTGTTAAACCCTTTGCCCCAAGTCCAGGGAATGGCTTCAAACTGAAGGAGGGTCAATCTAGGAAGAGGTAAACCTGAGGAGGAGGGTTTTTACAATGAGGGTGGGGAGGCCCTGGCACAGGTTGCCCAGAGAAGCTGTGGCTGCCCCATCCCTGGAAGTGTTCAAGGCCAAGTTGAATGGGGCTTCGAGCAGCCTGGTCTAGTGGAAGGTGTCCCTGCCCATGGCAGCATGGTGGAATTGGATCATCTTTAAGGTCCCTTCCAACCCAAACCAGTCTGTGAGTCTGTGATTCTACTTTTGCTCCTGGGGCCTGATTGCTCCCACTTGGATGCAAGTGATACTCCATTTGGAACACTCCATCATGGTATCAAGAGAGAAATCTCGAGAAGTGCAAGTGGCCATTTTGTGTTGGGAGCACGTGGTGATGGCAGCCTGGCCCACTGTGGTTTTAGAGAAGTGGTAGGGAGGGTGGGGGGTCTTCAGCAGTTGTTCTGGCTGCATTGCCCATGTGATTGTTCGGTCTTGGTGCTGCCTTTTGTTTTTGGTTTCTAACAGTCTGTTCTCTCTTCTCCCTGACCCACCGCAGAGTTCTACCTTGTAAATACTGTTATTTGTATATACTGTAAATGATGACATCGGTGGGCACTAACCGAGCCCGGGGGAACTGGGAGCAGACACAGACACAGAGCCAGACGCAGCACAAGCAGCGGCCGCAGGTAAGGGCAGTGTCCATGGAAACCAGGTAGCTTTTGTAGGTGGAGACCTGGCACTCGTGCCTGGTCCAGCTTTAACGGCTGGGCTCACCTAATAAACTCCCCATGTGTCACAAGGTGCTGCTGCCAGAGCCAGGTTTATTGGGCAGCCACTGACGCTGGGGTTTCCATGTCAGTGTCTGAGTGAGAGCCACTGCTGAGATCTTGTTTTGCTTCCCTTTGTCCGTTCCTTGTTCCTTTTAATGCAAGTGGCTGAGAAGCCAGTTGGTGGGTCTTGGTGTTCTGGTGGTGGTAAGGTCTGCCCCAAAACAGATGTGATTTGGGTGGCTGCTGTCCATCTGGTGCTGTGAGGCCATTCAACAGTATAACCCTTCCTTCCAGACTCCTCTTCTTGCTCCTTTTTCATCTCACTTTCTCCCTGGTGTTTTCCTTCTCTGACCTTTGTTTGTGTGTTCTCTTTGCCATGCTGATTCCTTTCCAGAGATGTCGGGGAAGCAGAATGGCCTTTGGAGGATGGTTTGGAAATACACCACTCTGATCATGCTCTTTGTCTCTCTGATTTCTTTAGGCCACTGCAGAACAGATTCGACTTGCACAGATGATTTCGGACCACAACGATGCTGACTTTGAGGAGAAGGTGAAACAAGTGAGTGTGGAAAGTGAAGGTGAACCCTGATAGGAAGGCGAGATCAGTATTGGGAGTACTGTGAATGCTGGGGGTAGTGGGAAGGATGCACCTGGCTGCTTCCTGAATTTCCTTGGACTGACTTCATAAAGTTGTATCATAGAACAGCTTGGGTCAGAAGGAATGTTCAAGACCATGCAGTTCCACCCCCATGCTGTGGGGACACCTTCCACTATCCCAGGTTGTTCCAAGCTCTATCCAACTTGATCTTTAACACGTTGAGGGATGGGGCAGCCACAGCTTCTGTGCCAGTGCATTACCACCCTCACAGGGAAGAATTTCTTCCTGACATCCCATCTAACCCTGCCCCCTGGCAGTGGGAAGCCATTCCCCCTTGTCCTGTCCCTCCAGGCCCTTGTCCAAAGTCCCTCTCCAGCTCTCTTGGAGACTCTGGCACTGGAAGGGGCTCTAAGGTCTCCCTGGAGCCTTTTCTTCTCCAGGCTGTACACCCCCAGCTCTCCCAGCCTAACTCCAGAGCAGAGGGGCTCCAGCCATCAGAGCATCTCCATGGCCTCCTCTGGTCTCACTCCAGCAACTCCTCATCCTTCTTGTGCTGGGGCCCAGAGCTGGAGGCAGCTCTGCAGTGGGGGTCTCATCTGAGCAGAACAGAGGGACCGAATCCCCATCCTTCGCAAGCTGCCCACGCTGCTGGGGATGAGCCCAGGACAGCGTTGGCTTTCTGGGCTCCCAGTGCATGTGGCCAGGTCACGTTAACTCACACCCCCAAGTCTTTCTCAGGGCTGCTCTCCATCCATTCTCCCTAAGCCTGTGTCTGTGCCAGGGGTTGCCTTGATGCAGGTGCAGCAACTTTTGCCTTGCTGAACTTCTAGGTTGTTTCTGCAGGTGAGAGTGTTTTCCTGAGAAAAGGACGTTGTAGATTGGATCGTGTTGAAACAATGGTAACTCAGAAATTCACGCCCTCAGTCACTTTTTGTTGAGAGATGTAGTTAAGCTGAGAAGGCTGGGGAGACTCCCAAGCCCTGATATTTTTTTGGAAGGATTTCTGGTTTGGGATTAATTTTGCCTGCCTCCTGAGAGACCTTGGTTTGGAACATGTTGACTGTGGTGTTGTCTTCTCTACAGCTGATTGACATCACAGGCAAGAACCAGGACGAGTGTGTGATTGCTCTGCATGACTGCAATGGAGATGTCAACAGAGCCATCAACGTGCTGCTGGAGGGCAATCCGGACACGGTAGGATTAGATCCTGTAAATCTGGTGAGGCCTAGTTTAGTGTAACTGCAAATTTGTAGGTGAGGCATCCAGTAATGTCAAGATCAGGAGAGCCACTATGACTGACTAGTTCCATAGGAGCTGTAACCTGGCTGCTGAGCGCTGCTCTCTGTGGGCTTGCACAGGCTGTGGGAATGGCCCCAGGCTCGAAGGAAAAGAGGGAGAAATGCAGTAAGTCATTTCCTTCCTATTTTGAATCCATGCAGTTCAACAGTAATACAGTGGCATCTGTATGTGCTTTCACACTGTTCAGTGTGAAGGAACTTACCTTTCCCCATGAGGGCTGAGTGACCTGTGTTGAAAGGCCAGTGTGTGTCAGCTGTGGTTCCTTTCTGTTGGTATAACACAGTTTTTGTGTCTCTGGCCCTAAACATTCACTTCTCAGTGATGTGCTGACTGGCCTGTGCGCTGCTCCCCATGCCATGGTTTTGAGGGTCTTTTTGCTGTTTGTTTTTTGTGGAGTTGGGTTTGGCTGTTGTCCCTCATGCCTCTCGCAGGCAAGCTGGGGTCAGCTCCAAGAAGAAGAGAGTGCTTGTTTAGGAGGAACCTTTCACCTGTGTGCAAAGTGTCGTTCCTTTTGTGGCAAAGACAGCAGAGATGCAAGTTCTATTACAGCACAGTAAAAAGCCTATGAATGTCTGATCCCTCCAAACCACTGCTGATCACATGTATCCTCCTGGCACTCTGGTTTGGTTGAAGCAGACTCAACTCTTTGTAGACTTGAGGCTCTAAATATAATTTTAGAATGTTATGCTTTAGCTCATTTTTTCACCCATGATCAGCCCTAGGGGTAGGTGGATGAGCTGGACACCTAAGACTATATTCTGTGTATCACAGCTGCTCCCCTCTGTCAGGTTCTCTGCTTGCTTTGACTTCAGCCAAGTTCTGTACAGCACACGTATGCATTCCTCCTTGTCTTTAGAAAGCCCTTTCCACTGACAACTGAATAAAACAGCTTTTGGAAAATCCTTTTAGGAACAGGGATGATAGGGATGTGCATTGCTGAGGCACAGCTTTGCCACAGCTGTATTCTCCTCTGCATCTCTTGTGATCAGTGACTTCTAGTCAGAGAACAAACCCCTGCTATCCCAGTGAAACACGTGGCTCATGAGAGTAGCATCCAGAACAGTGTGCAGCACGGCGCTGTGGAGCTGCACCTCCTTTACTGGATCAGCGGCACAAGGCCTGCCCCTGCTCCAGCCGCTGGCCTCGCGGCCGCAGCATTGCTGAGCACGGGCAGCCTCTGCACTGCCCTTGGTCAAGTGTCTGGGAGCTGCTTCTGGCCTGGATCCTGCTTGTGAAGCAATCTCAGAAAGGGGATTTTCTGATAAGAAACAGACCTGCTAATTGCTCAGGTACTTGTGCTGATGAAGACAGCTTACCTGCTGAGCTAGTTACTGGTAATGTACTGTACTTCAAACAGTTAAGGAGCAGGTGTGATCTTAGCATTGGATTAGATTTGGTTTAAAAGTACAATATTCCAAGTAAACATTTTTCAAGCAAACACATTTTAAAGTTTTTTTTCTGAGCCAGATGCCTATGGAGAAAAACTTGGGAAGCCTTGGGTTTGGTGGCAGTTTATGCCACTTTGTTGTTGGTATTTTTGTCACTGTCCCTGCATGCTGCCACCCAAAACCAGCTGTTGATTTGTCTGCCAGTTGTGTTTTCAGGTGATTATGCATGACTTAAGACTATTTTCAGTTGTTCTAACAGTGTGCAGCATCAGTTTAAGGGTATGAAACCACTGTGGACTGTCATAAAATACACGGGTGCAGGCCTGCAGCAGTGAGCTGGAGGCATCTTAACTTTTTACAGTTGAGCTTGCCTGTTGGTTAAGTTCTGTGATGCTTCTCTCTATCTGAGCTGATATTTAGGTGAGAGCTTTTGTTAACCACTTTGCATCTGCAAAAAGAACTTAGTCCAAAATGTTGACTGGAGATCACTATGAAACATTTACCTGGGTTATTCTGAGAGGTCTGGTGACCTGTGTGAAATGGCAGGGTTTTTTTCCCCTAAGCAAGGTAAATTTATCCATGTCTTGAACTCTAGAAGTATCATGCCCTCTCTATTGAGGAATTTTAGTAGATCTTTGCAGAAATAGAATGTCATCTCCTGTTACCTCAAACAACATGTCAGTCAGCTGTAAGAAAGCTTGCCTCAAAGGGAAAAGGTGTGCTGTGTGTAGGCTTATAGACTTTTTTAAAAAAAAAAGGTCTGGAAACCATTTTTCCAGAGACCTTTGTTACATTCTCTGTAGCGTGTTTAAATCTGTGTGTATTTGCATCTTCTATTGATCAAACTGTGATTAATCTCTTTCCCCTCTGCAAACCTTCAGCATTCCTGGGAAATGGTCGGGAAGAAGAAAAGTGTCTCAGGACAGAAGGAGAGTGGACAGACAGAACTCAATGAAGAAAGCAAAGAAAACCGGGAGCGGGAGCGGGATTTCAGCAGACGACGTGGCGGGCCACCGAGGCGGGGGCGAGGTGCCAGCCGTGGAAGAGAGTGTATGGACCTGCCCTTTAGTAACCCCCAAAACTCTCACAGTGAAGCACTTTGTGCTGCATAAAAGCTGTCAGTAAAGCTTTTCAGGCAGACACATCAGTGAGAAAAACCACCCATGTGTCTGTATCTGATGCTCCCCTGTTGGAGATGATTCTTTGGGTGGTGCCCTCACTACCATCAACTTAAATCAAAAGTTCAGGGAGTGTGCGGCGACAGGGTCCCCCGCACAGCCACTGCACTTTGGGATTTTGAGGTCTGGCCTAGTATCCCACCTAAAGGAGGATGAGTCTTGAAATTTGCATTGTTCTGTCTTTCAGTTCGGGGCCAGGAGAATGGACTAGATGGTGGTAAGAGCGGAGGATCTTCTGGAAGAGGCACGGAAAGAGGGAGGCGGGGACGTGGCCGAGGCCGAGGTACACATGGGATGTGAGGTCCCAGGGGCTGGAAGGAAAAGAGTGACAGCAGTGTATCTATCTCCCATGAGGTTCCAAAGCCTCTTTTATGGGAGGAATTGCCAAACTGAAAATACACACTTAATTTTTCTGTTCTCATGCTCACCTTTAGCGCCTACACGTTGCTTCCCCATCTTAAGCTTGCTTGAAACAACACCTCGTTCTTGCATCCCATCCATGGAGTTAGAAAAGAAATCAGGCTTTAATACAGAGGTGGGAAGTAAAAAAACCCAAGGTTGACTATTTGGCAGGTGGGCCAATGACTTGTTAGCAACAGAACCTGCATCCTCCTCACTCTTGCATGTGTATCTGAGCACCACCACTGGCTTGGGCTTTAAGTACTTGGGGCAGAAATTAATTTTACCCCAAAATCTGCTGCTTAGGAATTGTTGCTGAGATCACACACTGCAGAAATCAGAACCTGGGGTCCAGTACTTACGGTTTGTGCCAGCTGGAAACCTCATTTGAGCCTGGAATCATGCATTGCTAATCATGCTGCCAGCCAGCTGAGGTCATTCCCATACATGTAAAGATGTTGCTGGAAATCCCATCAACCCAGGAAGATCCTCTCCATTTTCATATTCTGGGCATCAGAACTCCATACATTGTTCAAGTGTTTCTTTTCCTGGTGACATAGAGCCAAGAGACACTCAGCAATGCATGTGTGTGTGTATTTACAGGTGGCTCTGGACGGCGAGGGGGAAGATTTTCTGCCCAAGGCATGGGGTAAGTTTCACTGGCACAAACCACAACAAAAATAAAAGTCTGTGCGTGAATAGTACTGTTTCTGTCAGTCATTTGTGTTCCCAGTTTCCTTTTTTTTGTTAATAAGGCCCAAACTGCATAATGCTAACTGGAATTTGGGATGACTGGTGTAGCTGAAGCATCCCTCTGTTGAGAGAACTGCCATGTGAGATGTGTCATGGTCTAAATAAAATCAGTTGCTTTCAAAATGCTTTGGCAGAATGAGCATTTCTATCCTTGCATTTCTTACAGAACTTTCAACCCAGCTGACTATGCCGAGCCGACCAGCACGGATGAGAACTATGGGAATAGTAACAACAACACATGGAACAACACTGGGAGCTTTGAGCCTGACGATGGCACAAGTAAGTGTCTTCACACACGTGTATGCTGGTTTGTGTTGAGAGGGTGAGTGGATTTTTGCATCCATCCAGTTGCACTGAGGATGTTCTGGGCAGGTCTTAGGCTTGTAGTTGGAGGAATGGGTTGTTGGTTCAGAGATGGAATTCAATGACCCTGATTCTTTGCTCTATTCAGGTGATCACATGGGAAACAGCTGGATGATTGCTCTGCGGTGAGCTTGTGCATGCTGTTGCCCAACAGAGGCACAGGAACACTTGCTTCCATTTGTTTTCAAGTAGAAACCATGCTGCTGTTTGGAAAAGTGTTTTTTATAAACCTGTGTGTGATAAACAGATCCAAGTTCTCCCAGTGTTTGGTGTATCCTCCAGAGAATATTATTTGGAGTCAGGTGTCTTGTTCTTGATTTTGATACTGAGAGCATTCTCTCTTTCATGGTCACCTTGCTCAAACCACGGTAGGATGAGACTTTGCTACAGAAATGAGCTGAAAGGAATTCTTCCTCCTTCCCTGTTTGAAGCAGATGTGTTTACTGGGTGGTCCTGAACACCCAGCTGTCCCTGCACATTCTCCTGCATTGGAAAACTGGTGCTCTCTGTTTTGTTTCACATACACAGTATTGAGACAGAGGTGAACTCAGATCTTGCAATGTGAGAATGGGACAGTCACAGGGGACGGTCCTTGACTATAAGTAGCCTTTTTGGAGGGGGAGGTTCATTGGTGGTTTGGTTGTCTTTTTTTATGGATCAATCTTGCACCACTGCAAAGTCAAACTATTTTTCCACAATTACTGATTATTTAAGTAAGTATCACATCTTGAGTGTAAGAAGCAATCTCACCTGTGTTAATGGTGCTTTAGGCCACTTCCATACTTCTTGGTTTTGCTGAAAAACTGATAGGTTTGGAAAGAGAGAATTAAAGTCTCATAAATCGGGGTACCTTTTACTGCATATTGTTAGTGTTGGGGAGGGAAGGTGGTTCGTTTGTGTTTTCATGGGTTTTTGTTGGGCTTTATTTCCTTCAGAAAACAGCTGTTGTGGAAGGAGGGAAATATAAGCCTGTTTTTATAAGACACCAGCAGACTGAGTGATCATCTTGGCATCTGAGAAAGGCGTTTTAAATACTGGAGGGAGTGGTGTGGGCATGTGTTAGGGGCAGTGGGTGTGCTTTCCTCCGAAGAAAAAAGGGATGGGAGTGGACAAGCTCTATGTGCTGGAAGTTTAACAGTCTAGTGGGAGCAGGCTTCTGTGTAGATGATTTTCTGTCTTCTGTTGGTGTTTTGTGGAATTGTGGAATGAAGTGGGTTAGAGTGTGCTTAGGGGAAACTGAAGATTTTTCTGACAGAACAACTCAAATTTGCTCTAGTACTGCAACACATCTGTAAAGTTTATTGTGCAACACCACTGGTCACCTGTGTTGTGTGTGGTTGTTTTGTTTCCAATTTAGTAGCCACAGGCATCTCTTTGAATTAACAATATCCACAGGTACTATGTGACTGGTGTACGTGGGGGCAATGAAACTCACCTTCACTTCTTCAAGTCAAAATTTCACTGGTTGTCTTTCTTTTCTTTTTTTTTGTTTCAGGACTTGATTTCATTGGGGGTGAGGGGTCAAATTATCCCCGAAAATTTGACACTGCTCCTGGTATGATACATCCAGGTGCACTAACTGCCCCGGATACCTTTACTTCATAGCTTTTTAAAAAACAATCTGAAATATCTGTGGATATGTCATTCTTTTCTCTCTTTAATTAATATTTGACATTTGTTCTGACTGTGCTTTTACTAACACCAACACCTTGAATGTAAATTGGGAGAGGCTAACCCCAGTTCTTGTGGATTATGTAAATTTTAACTTCAGCCATTTCTTCTCGATACTCAGAGCAGCTCTGAATTCACAGTGCTGGTGACAGAGTATCCCACCCGAGGGCAGGAAGTGTGAGGCAGCTCAGTCTTATTTCCTCTGTCTCACGTCCCAGAAGCTGTGACTTGCTGTTGTCCCTGTGCCGTTCCTGCAGCGGCCCTGCGCTGGCCTCCCCGCTGTCCCTGCCCAGGGTCACAGCACTGCTGCAAGGGCACTCGGCCTGGCTGACCTCTCTGCTCGCTTTGCCTCTGCGTACGGCTGCCTCTGGGTGAGCAGTGCCCAGTGGCTGCTCTGGCACCCTCCTGCTGCCCTGCTGCTCTTCTTCTCCGCCCTGCAGTTGAAGATGATAGTGGATTTTGAGATGACAGGGATGCTTGATGGCAGAGCTACTCTGTGCCTGGCCACTTTATTTCCTGCTCTTATACCATTATGCCTTGTGAAGCCAAGAGCCACCCATGAGATGATCCAGCTTGTTGCATCCCTATAGAATGCCAGTGGTGTCCATAACAAGGCCAACATCCTGTTTTAACTGTCTCCTCCATCTAGCCTGAGGTCTTGAAGGTTAGGCTAAGGGACCTTCCAGAAGAATTTGCCACTTGACTCTGGAAGGTCAGAGCAGGAGGAGAAGTCTTGAGGCTGAGGAGTCTCTCTTGCAGGGGCCCAAAGGCAGGCAGACAAAAGTGGAGTGCTTCTGCTGTGTTGGAGCATTTCCTGGTTCTCACCTCAGGTTAATCTTTAACTTCCACAGACAGCGCAAGGCCATCTTCTCCAGCACTGCCATTGCGGTTTTGCTGCCCTTTGGCTTTGTTTGAATTTACATTCCTTTGAGGTGCAGAGTGGGGGCCTTTGGGTCTGTTGCCTTTCCAGTCCAGGGTGACAAGCCTGGACCCAGTCCTTGAGAGGGAGCAGACTGCCTGATGGGCTGTGAGAAGAAAGAGCTGGGTGCTCATCTCCCAGTTTAAAATGAAGAGATAGTGTATTTGGGGAGGGCTGTGGAAATCTTGGAGACACAATAGGATTTTTTCCTTCACCACATTCATATTTGCATGTTGTTGGTTTAATTTTATATTTTCCCCTTTTCCTGGTTTGAGGAGCTTAAAGACCAGTAGCTCTTCGAAGAGCTTTCTGAAAGCAGAGAGGAGGACTCGCTTTTCAGAAGACAACCCTTCTGAAATGGTGTTAGAAGGCTCAGGGTATTGCTTGTGTTGCAGCTCTCCCCTTCAAAAGAGCTTGATGGAGAGTCATGCACTTGGTTTCTTAAAACTTCCCACGCTGTGCTGGTTGGGAGCTCTCTGGAGTATTCCTGGTGAATGCCCAGTTGCACATTGCAGGTCTTTGATTTTCTATCTGCCCCTTTGTCTGTAGGGAGCTTGAAGCTGTGCTGAGTCAGTGTCTGGTGCTTGAGTAGACTTGCTGGGAAAGCCCTGTCAGTGGCTGCTCTTCATCTGCAGGGTTTCCTTCTGCTTTTTGTGCTGCTTTGCTTTTATTCTCATTCTCCCCAAACAAGCAAGACTTAAGAGCCCTGTGCTGTGTTCCTGCATGCACAAACTTTTCTTGGGGCAACTCTCCTGGCTTCCTGCTTGCTGGGCCAGCTTCAGGTACATCCAGCTCCCACTTCACCTCTTGGATAAGAGTTGAGCTACAAGGATCTTTCTGATCCATGAAAATCTGGAAAGCAGCCTTCCTGCTACTGCTGTGAGGGCACAAAAAATCTAATGATTGGAGGAATCTAAGTTTCTGAACTGTAGACGTGTTTTGCATTGAATGCATTGAAGTCCTGATGCTTCTGGCTGTGGAGGAACGGATCGAATAGTGTGTCTTTAGACTCCTGGCGCTCTGGGAAGTGATGTTGTATTAATACCTACATTTAAAACTTGAATATTAAAAAAAAAAAATCCTGGAAGGCTTCTTGAATTGGCTCAACTTGTCTAACAAAACAAAAGAGCAATGAAAAAAGAATAATTCACTGATAAATACTTACTTCATGCACTAAATCCTCTATTTCTAGACAAGTGGTTCTTTAAATATACAATTAAGTGTATATGGGGAGATCTGTGTCCTGCAGAAGAATTCACAATGTTCTCCTTCCCCATGTGCTGTGTTTTATGCTGTAAAAAGGCTGATGCCAACTTGTTCCATCCTAGTAAGTGTCTTCAGGATTAACCCTGTGGGCATTGTTGGATTTTGTTGATCTGGTTTGTGTGGACTGAAAACAAGCTGTGCAAAAAGGGGCTGGCTTTATGCGCTGAGGTTGAGGATGTGAAAGCTCCTACTCTGTTTCTGAATCAAATTCTAGTTGTTAAATGAAGTTAGAAACTGCCATGTTATATTCAAAGTACAGAGATTAAACTATGAGGGAAGTGAGGGTCGGAACAAGCTGGAGATGCAGCCAGGCAAAACTATTTTCTGGTAAATTTTGCTCGCTTAAATTGCGCTTTGTTGGATTGTGGCTGAGGTCTGCCGCTTTTCTCCCTGGTACTTTAAGCTGCACACTTTGAGCATATCTCTGAAACTGGTCACAGAAAATACAGGAATTGTTTAATCCCTTAAATTTTCCTTTCTGAGTCCCATTTGCCTGTGCACAGGAGGTCCTGGTGTGCTGAGATTTCAAGACTTTCTTTGGTGGGGGGAAGATGAATCATGGGAATGGCTCAGTTATCCTTAGGTTTTATGGCAACTTGAGGTTTACCTGGGTGGTCAGATCCTGTGCCAGAGCTGGCAGGAAGCCTGTGAGGGAGGTGCTCTGTCCAAGCTGCTGGGGTAACACTGACGGCTTGCGGGTGCGCAAACCTACAGCTACTGCAGTACAAGGGGAAGTCAGGAAAAATAGCACAAGGAGGTTGGGGATGATGCTGGGGCTTCCTTGCTGAGCTCAGCTCCCCTGTTGAGTGTCAGAGGGGGTGTTGCCCTGTCTGCCAGCCCAGCAGTCCCTCTCTTTCAGCCTAGCCTGCACCAGCAAGGCAGAGGCTACCTTGCCCAGGAAGCGTGGATTGGGGTTGACTGCTTTAACTTGTCTGGTTGGCAAATAGAAATCCTCCTGGCTGCCCGCTAAGCTCCCCAGTGCTTCCCCAGCTCTTGGAAGTAGAGCTTTGATGCATGCATAACTTCTGTACCTGTTGTTGTCCCTGTAGGTGCGTGGAGGGCAGCGACAGAAGAGTGGGGCACGGAGGACTGGAATGAAGATGTAGGTACTCTCCAAACCCCTCTCCTCCATGCGTCTGCCAGCAGGCTGCTGTCCTGTCTGTACACACAGAGCTGCGAGAGGAGCTCAGTGCTCATCCTCCCCAAACTGTGGGCAGAACCCCAGCCAGGCTCCCAGCTCCAGGAGCTATGATGAATAAGTAATCGTCGCAGCTTCTAAAGGATATGTGTAACAGAGCTTGTCATGGGAGCCCCAGACAGGAAGGGATCTCCTGGGGCATTGAGGCTGGTCCTTTCATTTCCTGTAACTGCATGATGGAATTCTTCCAAAAACCGGCCTGACTCCACACAGGACTTTTGCTCCACTCCTCTGGTGGAGTGGCAGCTGGGGAAGGTTTGCCTTCGATCACACCAGCAGCAGTTTCATGCACGCCTTGTGCCTCTGCTGGTCCTTGTGATTTGGATGGAAAAGAAGCTCTTGACTTTACCTTTTGTCGTGGTCTTTGGCATATCTCACGACCTTTTGTTACCTACCTGGTGTCTCCTTCAGGGGAGAATGGACATTGTTAGCACCTGCTTTTAATGCCTATCAGTTTTTTCTGAAATGGGCTTCAGTCCTTCTTCAGATAAAGGGAGGACTTCTCTTCTTGCAGACAGGAGCAGGATTGGGCTTTTTTAGTATGATTGTTAGTTTTGTATGCTCATTTTGGCTCAGCCAACAGAACGGGCAAGCAGGAGAAGCATTTGCTTTCCAGGCACCCCCTAAGGGAAGCACTCCTGCTGTGTTTGGAGATATGAGCAGCTTTTCTTTTTTCAGTCAGGTCTCTGCTAGGAGGGAGCCTTTGAGAGCCTTTCTTACCTTCAGTGTGTGTAAGATGCTCCCAGGGGTTCTGGACTTACTTTTGAAACTCTGGCAGTTTAGTTTGTGGTAACTCCTCAGTCTGGAATAGAAGCCGTTCATGTTCAGATATGTTTCAGGCTAAATCACAAGTGGTCACTAACCACCCACCCATTTTTGAGCAATGTTATCTTCCCTTCCATAGTTGAAGTAGATCTGTTGGTCAGATCATCTAAGTGAGCTCAGATCGTTGAAAGCTTAACTACAGGTCCAAAGTTTCCCCCTTTGACTTCTCTACCAGTGTTTGCACCTATCTGTGCAGGGGCATTTGCAGATCCATGCTGTGTGCCATTGACTCAGAGCACCAGCCCAAGGCCCCAGCAGCCCTAACAAGTTTGTGGACTATGGGAAATTTGTAGAAGGATTTGAGGGTTGGGGTTTTTTTTTTTCCACTGGCCAGTGATTTGTGCACTTGGCTGAGAAGAAGCAAATGAAGCTGATTCTGATGGGAGACAAATGCTAGAGAAGTTTCAACCTAAACACTTGAACTTCTTGAGTTTTTCTGTGGCTGTTTGTCTCAAACATTCGTGTGCTTTGTGTCATAGGCATTGTTATGAGGTGCTGTTCTCACTTTTGAATTCTTTTTTCCTTTTTTATCTTTCAGCTGTCAGAGACAAAGATCTTCACAGCCTCCAATGTATCTTCAGTGCCTCTGCCTGCCGAGAATGTGACAATCACAGCTGGACAAAGGTTAGAGCCCATGGTGATGCTGTTTACCTGGAGAAAAGTGGCACATGAGTCTCGGAGCAATTTGCCATGTTCAACTAAACCTTACTAGCTAGCTAAAATGCAGCAGCTCTGAATGAGATGAGATAAGGTGGATTTAAATGGAAAAAGTTTATTTAGGAGTTTATGGGTCCTAATCCCGGATTAGAATTTTCCTAGGCTCTGTTGCTGGTTCTTCATGTTTGGGGGCATTTTGCTGTGTTAAATTAATGTAAAACATTTAAAATCAAAGGCCATGCAGGGTCTTGCTTGGTTGGTCTCTCCTTTTGAGATTGCTACTGGCAGTTGTGATTTAATGTTCTGGAGATTCCTTCAATTTACAAAGTAAAAACTGTGAGGCTGAAGGGGGAATACTGTTCTAATGGAAGTGGGAGCTCATGGTAATCTCAGTGGGTTATCCTCTTTGTCTACCCAGAATTGATCTTGCAGTCCTGCTAGGAAAGACACCCTCTTCTATGGAGAATGAATCAACAAACCTGGAGTCATCCCAGACTCCTTCCCTGGCCCAGCCGCTGGTATTCAGCAATTCTAAGCAGAGTGCTCTATCCCAGCCTGCCTCTGGAAACTCCTTCTCTCACCACAGCATGGTAAGGAAATGCTGTTCTCTGGTAGCAGGTGTTTGGCTGGGATTGCTTATCCCCTGATGTTCTGTGTCTGTTTGGGTAATATAGGAAATACACTTGCTCACTGCTTGAGGCTGGCAAAGCGAATAATTTGCCAGTCTGCTTTAAAAGCAGTGGCCTGAAGTTCATTGCTCAATTTGAAACAATTGGGATAATTCCTCCTCTGCTGCCCTTGTCAGATTTGCAGCACATGCTTCTTTCCTGCTCAGAGGAAAGGAAGAACTCTTGTGGTCCAGGGCTTTCAATTTCAACAATTTGAGAAATGGAACTGGTTGGGAACTGGTGTGGGATGGAATGCTGGCATCCACTGACAGGAGAAGGAAGGAGGCAATGAGTCAGAGTCAGGAATGTGTACAGACCTGGGTAGATGCTGCTTTGGTCGCTTAATGGTGAGATAGTTGAGGAAGGATTTTCAAAACCACATCAACTGTACAGCCAAGTTCTCCTGGTGTTTCTCTTCTAGTGCAACTGAACACAGAATAATTTAGTACATTTTTTAAGATCCTGTCTGTTAACTTTCTTTGTAACCCTCCATGACACTGTACCATGGCATGGGTTGGGCAAGAGATGAGCATACCTGTGCTCACACACGGTGGAGGCTGGAAAAAAAGCATGAGTCCTTCTGTCCCTGTGTGTGTCCCTTGAGAGCATTCAGCTCAGGCACCCAGTGAGGAGCAGCAGGGTACAGTGCGTTTGGGCTTATGTTAAGAGATGTACCTGTCCTCTGAGCCGAGTTCCAAGCCTTGGGAAACATTGACTATTTCCTTGCTGAAATTGCAGGTGAGCATGTTGGGGAAAGGGTTTGGAGATGTCGGGGAGGCCAAAGGCAGCAGTACCACAGGGTCGCAGTTCCTGGAGCAGTTCAAGACAGCCCAGGCGCTGGCTCAGCTGGCAGCTCAGCACACCCAGCCTGCTGGGAGCACCACTTCTGCTTCCTGGGACATGGGATCCACCACACAGACCTCGTCTCTGGTGCAGTACGGTAAGGAAAAGTAGTGTGTTCCCCCAGAACTGCAGGGGCCCACTGCGAGCAGCTGTGGGAGGGATTCAGCAGCGGGTCTGATCACAAGTTAACAACGAAGCCAGCTGAGCTGGAAATATTAAAAGAACCGTGGGTGAGACTAAAATGTAATAGCGTGTATGAGTCTCTCCCTGTTCACTTAATACTTGGAGCAGTTGAATCTGCCATTCCAGCCAGCTTCAGGGCCAGGGATCTGGTGTTTCTGAGCCTCTCACAGTGTGCAGAACTACTTCCTAGTGTAAAGTTGTGCCAGAAAAAGATCTGAAAGTGCATCTCTGGAGAATAGCTCCTGACTGCCAACACTTGTCAGTCGTCTCTTCCTGGTGACCTCATATTATCTTCTAAAGGAATGTGATTTGCTGTTAAATGCCAAGAAGTAACTCTATCTCTGGGCTGGCATGAGGCAGTAAACAGGGATTGAGAGGCTCTTTTCAGATAAGATGTTGAGCTTTGCTGTGGTTGAGTGCTAGTGCCATTTCCTTCAGCTTGTGCTTGTTATGGGGAAATGGCTCTAGTTCAAATGTAAGCTGAAGAAAAATCGAGCCCTGTCCTAGTGACAGTCAGTGTTGGCAGCTTCTGATCTTAGACAAGAAGCCTCAGAGGAGAGTCAGAGAGCATAGGAGTTGGTTTGAATAAGCTATGGTAAAGCTTAGTTGGAGGAGGAAAGTGGTGCAAAGACCTGAGGGTAGACAGCCTCAAGCAGTGATGTTGCTTGGAGATACCTAGTCCTTGCAGGGGAAGGAACAGGCAATGGAATGCAGGAATGTTGACAGAGAGGGGAAGAAAGCAGCGGCATCAGGACGGTGCAGGACTGACATGCAGTGTCTCCACATGAGGGACTCTGGAGTCCAGCTTTTCTTGGGGAATAGAGGACTTCTATGCAAGCTGGCTTTGTCCTGTAGAGATGGTAGAAGAAACTGAGGGGAGAAGGGCTTAAAAAGGCTTAACAGTGATGGTGGTGAGAGCATAAGGCTGGGAGTAGAAATGCCAAAGTTCTCTGCTCTCTGATTTTAACAGGTTTTGGGACGAGACATAGAGGAAATGGATTTATTTTTCTTGATAAGCATCAGAACTTGATTTCATTTTAATCCTGCTAACTCACCCCTGTCTTCTGCCACAGATCTCAAGAACCCAACAGACTCTTCTGTGCATAGTCCTTTCACTAAGCGTCAGGCCTTCACATCAACTTCAACCATGATCGAAGTGTTCATGCAGGAGAAACAGCCTGTGGTGACTGCCTCCACAACCACGCCGGCACCCCCATCCTCGCCACTGCCCAGCAAAACCAATCCTGTTCCCCAGATGTCCCCAGGGTCCTCGGACAACCAGTCCTCAAGTCCCCAGCCAGCACAGCAGAAGCTCAAGCAGCAAAAGAAAAAAGCATCGTTAACATCAAAGGTGCAGACCAATGGTGGGGAAGGAGGCAACAGGTTGTGTTAGAGCTGCAGAAACATCCATTTGGGCTGCTGAGGGAAAGGTCTGGGTTTGGCCTTCCTACTGTTGGCGCTAGGTGTTTGTGGGGGTGATGGAGTTGTGTGCCTGCCTGGGTTGAACAGTGTAGGCTGCAAGCCTGTAACTACCATTGTGTGCTGGGAAATGTGGGTACTAAAGTAATTGTCTCTGCTAATTGCCAGGAGTTATTGACCCATTCTGTTGTTCTGCCCTTGCAGATTCCTGCACTTGCGGTGGAAATGCCTGGCTCCTCGGATATCTCAGGGCTAAACCTGCAGTTTGGGGCGTTACAGTTTGGTTCGGAGCCTGTTCTCGCCGAGTACGAATCGACGCCCACAACCAGTGCTGCTGTTAGCCAGTCTCAGAGCAGCCTGTACACCAGCTCGGCCAGGTGAGCACCCACAACCATTCATCCAAGCAGGCAGCTTTGGAAAGTCACTGGTCCTGTGGATTTGAGTTGTCCTGCATACTAGTAGACCCTTTCTGACTGTGCTGTGGTCACAAAGGGGGGACAATGTATGCAACAGCAAAGCACAAGTTGCCAGCAGACTCATTGGGCAGCTGTGTGGCTCTTTGGCCTGTGGTACTTGCACAGAAAGAGTTTTCCTGCTGCCTTTAAACTGTGTTGTTGGAAACACAGGAGGGAAATCCCCGGCACAACTGCTCCATGTCTGGTGAACGGATTCTGAGTGCTTAGTCCTGCTTTTTGCCTGGCAAACCAGGACACACTGGGGTAGATGTATCTACAGTGACGGTGCCTTGTCAAAGCAAAGCATTTGGCTGCTGTTGGGCTGACCCTTAGTAACTCACCAGTGCTTTGAGTGCTGGGACCTGAGTGGTGGCAGCTCATGAAGTGTTACCTAAGGCACAGCAGTGTGTGAGGCAAGGCTGCAGCTGGATGCCCATGGTTGGGCTGGCCCTGCTCTCTGAGCATGTTTCTTGGCTTGGCTGCTTCATGTGGTGCCTTTGTGCTGATGCTTGGGGCTTTTCATCTAAGAGTATTTGATGTGAAGAGCCTAGTCTGGGTCAGCAGCTTACAGCAGGGCTATTTTGGAGGAAAACTTAAACTAATTTTTCTTTCTCCTTTTGTAGTGAATCTTCATCCACAATTTCGTCCAATCAAAGCCAGGAGTCTGGTTACCAGAGTGGCACAATACAAACAGCAACATTTACCTCCCAGAACAGTGCTCAGGGACCACTGTATGAACAGAGATCCACCCAGACGAGGCGATACCCAAATTCTATCTCCTCCTCGCCCCAGAAAGATTTGACCCAGGCTAAGGTAAGTGAGCAGCTTTGCTCACCCATTATGCTGAGTGAGCCTCATGTGTGAAGCATCTTGGGGGCAGCTGAGTGGTTTATCAAGTGGTTTTGTGATCCTTCGGCCTCACTGTGTGGCTCATGGGCTCTCAAGAGAGCTTTCTTCTGACTGCCCCCAGCTGTGTTTTGTACCTGGGGCTGGGCCACTGGGGCCAACAGCAGTCAAGTTGATTGCAAGGCATGTGTTGTGTCACGCACAGTTACCCTGCTAGAGAGGGGCTTGTGGGTGGAGGATTTTGGTTTGTGTTAAGGATTTGGTTCTTGCATGCTGAACACCAGTTCAAAAACATCAGGTTTGACTAATGAATTTGGGTTGAGAATGTTGAGGCAGTCTAACTACCAGCAGCAGAGAAACGTCTTGCACTGATTTCTCAAATGTACACTTGGGGACCATGCTGGCATGGGGCTAGACCTTGGGACTGATCCCAGCACAGTCTGGTGAGAGGTGTTGGTTAGCAGGACCTTATCATAACTGAGGAGGGACTGGGGGAGGGAGCTGACACTAGCTCTGCCTCTGGAAATGTGCAGCTGTAATGCCCAGTACTCCTTTTTTCTCTTTTTCCTCAGAATGGTTTCAGTTCTGTACAACCCACGCCATTACAAACCACACAGGCTGTTGAAGGTAAGAGTCTGCCAGCACAGCAGGTGTCCTGCATCTGTTGTAGTGTTCATATTCTCTGCTTTGAATTAGAAGCTTTATCTGTGCTGATAACAAGTCCTTTCCTTGTTGGACTAATTGCTGCCACTCAGATTATTTACTTGCCTCAAAACATTCAGCTTTCTGCTGATGGATCCCTGAAGGGTCACCTTGAATGGACAATAGTTTACTCTTGTTAGTTTGTGGAAGGCACGTCATCTGTATGTCTTGAAGCTCTTTGCAGAGCTGATGGTAGTGTTGGGGTAAAGTGAGACATAGAACACAATCACAAGTGTATAACTGGTTGGCAGCAGTGAGGGAAGCCCCAGATCTCCTGTCTCCTCTAGCTGAGCATTTGCTGATCCTTGTCCTTGAGTCACCCTCTGGAAGTTGCCAGTAGCTGCCCCTAACCAAAGCTTTTGTTCTCAGGTGCTACAGGCCCTGCAGTGAAATCCGATTCCCCCTCTGCTCCCAGTATTGCACCTCTCAATGACGGGGTGTCTGCATCATCCTTGCTGACAACAGCCAGCCAACACTCAACAGCTCTGAGCAGCCTGAGCCACAGTGAGGAGCTCCCCAGTACGACCACTGCCCAGCTCAGCAGGTGAGTTACCTGGGGGGGTGGTGGATTTCTGAAGGAGCAGAACTAGAAGCAGGAATCTATAGCAGCCATCAGTCTGTCTCGTGCAGTGAGGAAGACTAAGATTACTGATCCCATCTGAGCAGATGGGAAATGGGATGGTGCAACCACTGGAGACTCACCTTGGTTTGACAACCTTTTATTTCTCCTCCCGCAGTGCGTTACCCACGCAGCAGAACAGTCTGTCCTCATCCACATCCTCTGGGCGAACATCAACTTCAACTCTTTTGGTGAGCTTTGGTGTGCTCTTGCACTGTGTGCCCTGTTCCCACTCAGCTTGCCTGGGTCTCTGCTGGTGTGCCCAACCTTGGGGCTGCAGTTGTGACAGGAGCTGCCAGGCTGGTGGCTGTCCTGATGGAGTTCGGATGCTGTGTGTGGAGGGAGGACAGGGGGTTATGTCAGAACACTGTGTGCACCTGTGGCTTGAGGCTGTTGACACCCTGCTTGTTTCTGACTGAGCAGCAGCTTCTTTTGAGCCTATAGTAGCCCTTGAAAGTGCTGCAGAGTCGCATCCACATGTCAGAGCAAACTGGTAGCTGACACAGTGTCACCAAACATCTCTACTGCTGGAGCTCTCACAGTACAGTCCCTGTGTATTGGCTTCTGCAGCAGGGTAAATCTCCCTGCTGCAGATGTGGTGTCAAGCCCTGCTCCCCTCAGCAGACAGATGTGTTGGGGCATAACCACAGGAGAGGCTTGTAAGCATTAGGGGTTAGCTGCTGTCAGGACTTAAGCCAGGTTCACTGCAATGTCCAGATGGAGACAGAGCTGCACAATGTTTTGCATAGACAGTGTCCTGTGGTACCTGTGCACTTGGTTCCATCTGCCTGGTCCCCTGACTCTCCTCCTTTCCTTCCTTAGCACACAAGTGTGGAGAGTGAAGCAAGCCTCCATTCTTCTGCTAGCACTTTCTCCACCTCCTCCAGCACGGTGTCGGCTGCCCCACCAGTTGTCAGTGTTTCATCCAGCCTCAGCAGTGTCAGCAGCCTGGGCCTCAGCCTCAGCAGCAACTCCACAGTGACGGCCTCGACTCGCAGCTCTGTTGCAACAACATCAGGTACTTTCCTGGGTACTGCTGTGCAGGAGGAGGGTGTGAGGGCTAAGAGAGTGAGCTTCTGCTGTTTGCTTCACTGTGGAACTTTTCCTTTCTCTTTCTTTTTCAGGAAAAGCCCCTCCCAATCTCCCTCCTGGAGTCCCACCGTTGTTGCCTAATCCATACATCATGGCTCCAGGGTTGCTACATGCCTATCCAGTGAGTGGAACTTCGCAGTGGTATCATGCCACCAGGTCCCTCCCAGCTCCCTCTGCAGCAGGAAGGGATGTAGCATAGTGGGGAAACCAAAAGTTGTGACATAACCCAGCAGGTCTGCCTTGGACAGGTGGAGTTTGGACCTGCTGTTTTTTCCATTAAGTCCATAATGCATTTGTGTCCTGGTCACCCCAGAGCAGAGTCTGTGTGCCTGTTCTCTGTAGCCTCCACAGCCTTTGGGAAGCAGCAGCCCTTGAGCAGAGCACAGTGTGTGGAAGCGTGGAGCTGTGGTAGAAATGTGATGTGACAAAGGGCAAACAGTCAGGGCAAGGGTAGTGATGGTCACAAAGTCTAGGGGTGTGTCACAACCTCTCTCGAAGGTGAGGACAGATTTCAGTCTTGGGATGATTTCCAGAGAAAAACTGTTGAGTGACTTTGTCATCTGGAGCACTCTCCTTTGAACAGTTCACACAAACTTCCAGCAGCATCAGCCTGTGTAGGGGCTCTGGCTGCCTGCACTTGGAGGATCACGTGGCTGCAGACTGGCTGCTTCTGGCTTTATCTCACGTTTATCTAAATGTTTAAAATTGGGTGTCTTTATCTAGTCCATGTCTCTAATGTCATCTCCTGCTCTTTTTCTAGCCACAGGTGTATGGATATGATGACTTGCAAATGCTCCAGACGAGATTCCCATTGGTGAGTGACAGGGACATGCCACTGGTGCCACATGCTGTGCAGGTAGAGACAGGACAGGCTGTGGGCAGTCCTGAGGAGGTGGCAAAATGGGTGCTAAGTGGATGTACCTCTCAGTAGCAACAGTGAGGAGTTAATCAGTTTCTCCTTGGCATGTGCGGAGTTGGGAGCATGAGTTACTCATACAGCAGTATCTCTTGTGGGGCCAGGGAACGTGAGAGCTGCAGCAGCAGGGCTGTTACAGAGATTCACCTCTGATCCGTGACAGAGCCAGTGATAAATACTTAATGAGAGTGGGCATTATTTATCCGTAGGACATGTCCATTTTCTTGTGAAGCAGAGGGGAAAGTCCAGGCAGCTTAAGGACTGCATACCAGTAGACCTTATCTGGTTCTTCTAATAGCCAGATAAGGGGGATGGTGCATGCTACAAAAACCTGGGGCTGCTGTAGGTCATGATCAGCCTGGATGTGGCTGGTTGAACTGCAGTACTCTGACATACCTTGCAGCTGTAGTACAGAAGTTCTTCTCTCCCAAAAGATACTGCTTTGCACTTCGGACAGAACTGACAAAACATCTTCTCCTTTTGTGTTTATTCATCAGGATTACTACAGCATCCCATTCCCTACACCCACCACACCACTGACTGGAAGAGATGGCAGCCTGAGCAGCAATCCGTACTCTGGTAGGGAAAAAGACTGCTCTGATTCCCATCCCATCAGGGTTTGTGCTGCTTCTACTAGTGTCCGGTGCCTTTGTCCACTGGAGCTACATCTGGACCTGCACTGTGCCTCCTGCACTGATTTTGGTTTGGAGCATGCTTCTCACAGCTAAATTCTTGTCTTCCCTTTGGGCATCTGGTTGTGTCAAGTCCTGATACTGGGAAGAGGTGGACCAAGTAGGAGTTAATGGGGCAGTTGGAAAGGGAGTGAGGAAGGGCTGAAAGATTCTGCAAGGTGAACAACGGGGGGACTGCTTTCCAGGTGGTGATGAGACAGGTGGTAAGAAGTGCTTCTCAAGAACTGCAAGTAAAAATACAAAGAAACACAATATAGGGAGAAATTAAGATTTTATCTATGGGACAGTCTTATGGAGAAAGCACATGGGAAATTTGGGACCTGTCAAACTCAACCTAAGCACCCAGTGGGTGTCTGACCTCTCACTGACCTTGGTAAGTGCATTTTTGTACTGCCAGTCCACAGCAGGCAGTTACTGTGCTGAGTTTTCACATGCTTTAGGAATTGTTGCACTTTGAGGTTCGCTCTTTTTATGGCACCACTTCTCAGCTTTGGCAGGAGCTGGTTTGTGTGGAAGTGCTTTTGCCCAGCTGAAACTGAAATGCCAAGCTCAAAGCATGGCACTGTGAGCTCTGAATAGGAGAGTGTTTGTGTGGAAGAGCCAAGCAGGTGCTCACAAAGATAAGCACAGGGACCTTCCAAGCAAGAAGCTGGGTTGTGTTCAGTCCTGCTGTTGTTGCACAGAGAGGGATGAGGGACAGCTCTAGCATGAGGCTCTGCTGGCATGTTTATCCAGTGCCAGATCATGGGTTTAGCTACTGTGGGCTTCCCTTCCCTTCCCTTCTGTAGTCCTGTCAGGGCCAAGGAGCAATTAACAGCTTTGCCTTACCAGTGTTCAAAGGTCTGAGGGCTCATGAGGGCTGCAGTCCTTGGCAGTGGCAGGAGATGAGGTGATTCAAGTCACTCTTTATCAAAAGGCTGGGTCACCTTTGGGCTGAGCTGGAACAAGCCAGGATCTGGCATGTCTGTTCTTCACTCTCCTTTCACCTCCTCGATTTCAGGTGACTTAACAAAATTTGGCCGAGGTGATGCCTCTTCCCCCGCTCCTGCAACAACTCTGGCACAGCCTCAGCAGAGCCAGACCCAGACTCACCACACCACACAGCAGACGTTCCTGAACCCAGCGCTGCCTCCTGGCTACAGTTACACCAGTCTGCCATACTACACAGGGGTACCAGGGCTCCCCAGCACCTTCCAGTATGGGCCCGCCGTGTTCCCTGTGAGTTTCCCAGAGGCAAGGCGTGGGATTTCAGCAGAAGGGTGGCACAGTGAAACCTCTCCTCACTCTGTTCCTCTCTGTTCTGTAGGTTGCTCCTACCTCTTCCAAGCAGCATGGTGTGAATGTCAGCGTCAACGCATCGGCAACCCCTTTCCAGCAGCCCAGTGGCTACGGCTCTCATGCGTACAGCACTGGTAAGAGACCCAACAAAGCACCTTCCACAGCAGCAGGGCTTGCTCCCAGTTTCACTGGCTGTGATGGGGACTGCTGTCTTACAGCAGTAAGGGAGGAAAATGCCAGGGATGCCACTCTCAACTAGTTTGATTATCCTTGGAAAGGCCCAGGATTGTTCTGCATCCAAGTCTGAAGCAGGCTGTGGGGATACAGAGTACTTCACATCCTCTTTGTGCCCTGTAGTCAGGTGTCTGGGACCTTGGACCCCTATCAGAAGCTTAAGCTGCTGAATTGTTTGGTTTTGTTTGGCTTGTTGGTTTTTTAACTGCTTGTATGTGATCAACAGAACAGCGATTGTTATGGATTTGAACTCATTTTCTGCCAGTGTTTGGCAGACACTTTCTAGGGCAATGTCCTTGAGTCAAAGATGCAGGAAGTTCGTGAGCCTGATGCCTGTCTTGGTACTTGATTGGTGTCCAGCTGACTTACTCAGGGCTGCATTTGGGTCTCTTTAATTTCCCCTTGTCCCTTTTTTCACTGCATTAGAGCCCTTCAAGATACTATTTTCTCTTTGCAAAGGTACTTCAGCTTTGTACCAGGTCACCTGGTGCTGAGTCCTTCAAACTGCTTTCATTTCAGCACTTCTTCCAGGCCTTAATGATGGCCGAGGTGTCCTCTGGGCCGCCCTCTTTTACAGCCAAGCCAGCACTCCATGCAGCTTGTGTTGTCAGTCACTGCACCAACCATCCCAGCCTGCAGCCAAGTTGCCTTTATGTGCAATTGCCTGTTTTACACCCAAGGAGCTTTTGGACTGTTTTTGCTGCTGTGCCACACACAATGGGTTTGTTTCTCTGTCCACTGTATTCTCCAGCTCTCCTCAGACCTGCTGTGTTTTCCATGTGTTTCTCTGGGTGGCAGCCAGCCCTTCAATTGGTTTCTGGAGGCATTTTGAAACTCTGTGCAGAGCAGAACTTACACTCACATGGGTGCTTTGCATGTGGTCATGCCAGGGCCCTGCTGCCCAGGCCAGTCTGTCTACAGACCTTCCCTGGCCACTGGAGCTCTCCACCAAGCTGGTGTTAGCGGCAGCAGCTCCTGCTGAACCAGTGGCTGCTGCCTAACACCAGCCTCTCCCTTCTTCTCAGGTGTATCTGTGACATCCAGTAATACAGGTGTGCCGGACATCTCGGGCTCTGTCTACTCCAAAACTCAGGTTAGTGTCTGTGAGTGCTCCCTGCATTGCTGGGGAGGAGAAGCCAAACTCTGAGATGGCCTCCCTGGGCAAAGAGGTCTCTTCCCCTTGGATCAGTTGCCAGGAAGAAAACAAATGCTTGACCTTTCCCAGCTCAGAGCAATTCCAAGCCCAGAAAGAGCTGTAGGAAGAGACTCTATCCATTCTCTGCACTGTGTGCTGACTCTAGGCCTGTGACATGTAGAGATGGGAAGGGACATGCTGCCAGCCTGGCTCCCAGCCCTTACTCCACTGTTGGCATCTCCTTCTTAGCAATCCTTCGAGAAGCAGGGATTTCACACTGGAACCCCAGCAGCCTCCTTCAACCTGCCTTCGGCACTGGGCAGCGGCGGCCCCATCAACCCTGCAACAGCAGCGGCGTACCCCCCCACCCCCTTCATGCACATCCTGACCCCGCATCAGCAGCCTCACTCGCAGATCCTCCACCACCACCTGCAGCAGGACGGGCAGGTAAGCAATGCCCCTGGTGCCCCGGCCACTTGCTGGGGTATCTCCTAGGGCTCTTGCTCCCCTTTTACCCCCTGGTTCGCCTCTCCCTCCCCCCCTCCCTCACGCCCTGCGGCGGACACACGCGGTGACACACACATGCTCACACCTGCACATACACACAGGGCCGGTAAGAGAACAGGTGAGAAGGAAGGCCTGGGGTGTGCTCTGCCAGGGAGGGTACTCGGCACAACCCTCCTGCTGCCAGGCTGCACCAGGTATGGCCAGGTAGTGCCCCTTCACACAGACACACTTGGGGCACCCTGACCTCCCCCATCCTCAGAGGGGCAGCTCCGCAGGCCAGCAGCAAAGGGGTTACTTGCCACAGCCACAACCCTGCTGGAGCTTTCAGGTCTAACCATGGATTTCTATTGTCATAGTTTGTCCCTTTATTTTACATATCCTGGTACTGCAACAGCTTCCATATTTGCAGATGATACTGTGCTGCCAACGCCAGCAGGAAGATCAGGTAATGAACTCTCTGATAATGCATTGCACTTGCCTTGGGGTCTCCCCCTGCACCTAAGGCTCCCCAGGATCACATCGCCCCTTCCTTCTCCCCCGCGGCCCCGCGAGGCTAGGAGAGAGGCCCTCAGTCAGTATGTGCACGCACACACACACACCCGCGCGCAGACACACACCCGTGCCGACCCTTCCCTGTCTCCCCTCCCCCTGCTGCGTGGCAGCTGGCATGAGCTGCCTGTGGCCCTGCGTGCTGCTGGCCTGGAGGAAGGTGCAGAGCCAAGGGAGGGTGCTGGGGCTGCCGGGACACAGATGGTACAGCTGCGTGGTGCCGGAGGCAGCCCCAGTGCCAGGGAGCTCAGCTGGGCTGAGGCAGATCGGCGGGTGCCGACGAGATGTTGCCCGGAGTGCCCGGCCAGGGCCGTCCTCTGGGGCCAAGGCATACTGGCATTGCCCTGCGGAGTAGGCTGGGGCTGGTTCCCCTGCACTCACCACCCGCTTCTCCTTCTGCCCCTTCCTGCAGAGCGGCTCCGGGCAGCGCAGCCAAGGCAGCTCCATCCCCCAGAAATCCCAGGCCAACAAGTCCGCCTACAACAGCTACAGCTGGGGCGCCAACTGAGGCCAAGCCCCCTCGCCACCACTTGCTTCCGGAAGAGAATCCCAGCGACCCCAATGATGCCGAAGGATCCCAGGGAGGAGAGAGCCCTGCGGCGGGGAGTGCCCGGGCCCCCAGCCCTGGCAAGGTCCCGCAGGGCAGGCCGCAGGCGCCTCTGCATTGTCTGTCTTCAGCCACTTTCCTGTTGTATGTAATATAGAATTTGTATTTTTTTTTCCCTTTTTTTTTTTCTCTCTCTCTGCATTCAGATCTGAACCGTTTGCCGTAGGGGCCTTTTTTGGTTTTTACTCCTTTCTTTCCCCTCTCCCATCCTGCTGCCCCAGAACCTCTCAGATCCAAAGGAGTGGAAGCTGCGAGTCGCCTACAGCAAACCCCCTTATTATTAGGATTAAGACCAGTAATTGATATGAGCAGCATTGTAAGATTAATTAGTTGAAGTGTTTTTTTTGTACTGTGTTCTAAATTTAATGGATAAATGTGTCTTGTATATAAAAACAAAAACCCCATGCTGTCCTCTAGTTCTCTCATTTCCTCGCCCCCCCTCCACCCCTCTCTCTGCTGGAGGGAGACCCCTGGTATTTTATGTTCTCCATCTAGGCCCCGCTTCCTTGCGGGCCCAGAGTGCAGGTGCTGCCCTTCTTGCACACTGTAAGTATCTTCTGCTTTTGGGTTGGGGATTTTTTTTCTCTTTTTTTTTTTTCTTTTTTTTTTTGGTTTTTTTTTCTATGCAGTCCAGATCTTGTATTTTTCAGTTCCACCTTGTCCCTTCAGCTGCAGCCCCGAGCAGGGATTTACTGAAGAGAATAAAGATCACAAAGTGATGTGTGTATTTTTTCCACCTTCTCAGCCTGGTTCCCTATTTTTGGTGCAGGGGGTGGGAGGCTCTGGGGAGTGGGGGCAGTGCTTCCCCCACCCCTCCCCAGCTTGTTGCTGGTGGGTTTTTTTGCCCCCTCATTTTGTGGATTTTTCCTTTTCTCAGCTGCAGCACTGGGCAGCAGGATTCAGCACAGGGACAATGTCACTGTCCTCCCCCTCCCCCCTATGAGACCCCCACCATTCATTTCTACCTCCTACTGTGCTCTGCCTTATACCCCCACAGCTGTGATGCTGCTGGTCCTCTTTTCGGAGGTTGAGGGGTGCTTCTCAGTCCCCTCGCCAGTCACGGGAGGGCAGTCACAGGTGCAGGGGAGGGCAATGGGACCACTAGTGCAGCAGGAAGCAGGGCCTGTCCCGGCCGTGGCTGCTGAGCTGCTCTGGGCCCTGTGCTCCCCATCATCCTCCTCGCTGCAAGGTAAGGGGCTGGGGGACTGGGGAGTCGCTGCCGCGGTGGGTGGCAAAGTTTCAGCCCTGCCGTGCTGTGTGGGCCTGGGCGGTGAGCGGGAGGGCTGAGATAGACTCGTAGAGTTCAGCTGGGGGCCAGAGAAGGGCTGCCGGACCCCGCTTGGTGCAGGACGCAACCCGATGCCCTCCCCCGCCCTTCCCTGCTTCCCCCCCCCGTCCCTCCAGCTGCTTCCGGCAGCACGCGCACACAGCAGCAGCCCCCGGGACGCGGCTCTGCCCTGGCCGTTGCCCGGGGCCGCCGCTCCCGGTGGCTTGTGTGACCCCGGGCCTGGGGCGGTCAGACGGGGAGGGCTCCGGTCCGCGCGGGTGTCGGGGTATCCCCGACGGGGCCGGGGAACGACACGGAACGGGCCTCTCGGCCGCGGCGCCTCGCGACACCCGGCGGCGCTTTGCGGCCGCGGCGCTTTGCGGCAGCGCGACCCGGGCGCGGCGGCGGCTGGGGGGCGGGGGAGCCGGACCCTAAGGGACCCGAGCGGTATGAGCTTCTACGACGTGTTTCGCGGCTTCTTCGGCTTCCCGGGGCCATGCAGGTACTAGGACCCCGCCCGGTTCCCGGGTCCCCCCGTCCCCGGCCGCACAGACCCCGTGGCTCTTTCAACCCCGCCCGGCCTCGCCCTGCCCGTGACTGCTCTGGCCTGTCCGGGCGTCTCAGTGCGGGGGTCCCGCAGGCCCCGGGACCCGCTGTTCGGCGGCGCGGCGTGGGACGAAGAGGAGGAGGATGGCGGCCCGTCCATGGCGCAGCCCCCCCAGGACTTCGGTTTCGGATTCAGCCCTGGCTCGACCTGCGGCGCCTTCGAGGAGCTGTTCCGGGACATGGGCGAGCTCCTAGATGTCTTCGGGGGATCCTGGGCCGGGCCCCCGCAGCCCTACGGTGGGTACGGAAAAGGCCCACGTATGACCGGGATTCTGGGGGTCGCTTGGAGCCCCGTGGCCTGACCGACCCTCTTCTGCTCCCCAGAACCCGCTCTGCCCGGCCCCGGTGAGGGCAGCGCAGGGCGACCGCTGCGGGACTCGATGCTGAAGCACCCGGACAGCCCCCCTGCCAGCGAAGCCCCAGGGAGCCCTGAGCTCGCCAGTGACACAGCACGGCCCTGGAGACCATTTCTGGGGGTGGGTGAGGGGTCTGGGGTCTGTCTCCCGCAGGCTCAACAGTGGCAGCCGTCAGAGCCTATTATCGCAGCTCTCTGCTGCTGCAGTGTTGCCCCGGTGTCGCGCTTTGATCACTGGCGCGTGGCTTTGTTTGCAGCTGGAAGATGCTCACCGAGCTCCTCCTGGCCTCAAGGAAGACCAAGGTGGGTGCTGGGATAGGGGCCCCGGGGACTCTACCCTCCCCCCACCCACCTGCACTGCCACAGCCTCTGGGGCATGTCATCATGCTGCAGCCACCGTCTTACATCTCCCCCTAGACCTGGACTCCCAGGTCTCCTCCGTGGGGCTGGGGACCGTCCTGAGACCCGACGAGCCCAAGTCCCACTCTTACTTCCAGAGTGTCTCTGTCACCAAAGTGACTCTTCCTGATGGGGTGAGTGTCCCTGTGGGTGCAGCAGAGCCACGGGAGACCTGGGGACACTGTCCCCGTGGCGGGGGAGTCTCTTAGGGCTCGACGTTCTGCACAGGCGGTGGAGGAGCGCCGCACCGTGCTGGACAGTCAGGGCCACCGAGAGACAATGGTGACGCGCCGGCGGGGGGACCAGGCCTTCATCACCACCACCAAGGAGGATGGGCAGAGCAAGGACTACCGGGAGGAGGTGGTCAACATGGATGACCGTGAGTGGGGTGCTGGGGAGGATACAGGAAGTGGGCAGGAGCCCCGCTGAGGGAGTCCTCCCTTCCCTCCCAGGGGAGCTGGCGCAGTTCGCAGGAAGGTGGCCACAGCAAGACGAGCTCCGTGCTTCCAACCCGAGCAACCCCTCGTCTGCACTGGGCAGCTTCTTCCGACACTGGTTCTCGAGCTGGTAGCTGTGCCCAGCCCTGACTGAGCACCCCGTATGTGTGACAGGTGCAGGCTGGGTGACCCCGGGGCTCCTCAGGGCCATGGGAAAAAATGCCAGCTTGAGGGCTGGGGCTGTCAGTGTGGGCAGTGGGCAGCAGCATCTTCTCACCACTTGGTTTTACTGTAGATGGGTCAGATCCTGCGGGGAAGTGGTGCCTGGGCTGGAGGCTGCCCTGCTTCTGGAGTGCTGCAGAGCCACCCCATGGGGGCCAAGTGTGTGTGTGTACAGAGCAATAAAGTCTATTTATGCTAAACGGTGACCTGCCACTCTTCTTCAGGCTGGAACCTTATGGGTTTGGAGGGGAATCCACCTGGCCACCAGAATGACTCTGGGGGGCTGTCTCAGGAGTGTGCAGGTCGTTTCTGGGCTCCTGTACCTGGGCTGCTCCCTGCTCTTCTCTCTCTTCAATTTCTCTGCCTGGTGCTGTGCTAATGCCTCCCCTGGGCCACTCTTGAGGGCCTGGCTCAGGCTGGGGGCCTTTCCAGGTCCTCTTAATTAGTGTTGACTGCTGCTGTGGCTTGGGCAGGGATGTGGCAGGGTTAAGGGAGGGCTCCTGGCCAGGAAATGCCTGTGCCTGCTCACCTGAGTGAGGTCTTGGCCCCCCATGGCTACTCAGGGATCTGGGGGCTTCCACCAGGCCTGGCCCTACTGGGATACAGCATCATCACAAGGTGTTCCTGGCCCAGCACGGGACTCTGGTTCCTGCCAGGCGTCTCCCTTGGTGTGGCCCTGATTGGTTTAAAGTCTGCACATTATCACCCACCTGGCTCTCAGACTCATAAAATCTGCTGGGACCAAGACACCTACACTGCTGTCACTGCTGTCATTGCTGTCATTGCTGTCACTGCTGTCACTGCTGCCCCTTCCCAGCCAGCTCTATGGGCAGTGCTTCTTTCTTGACGAGGGCCCGGAGTCTGCTCCGCATCCGGAATCAGCTGGTGCGGGAATGCCTGGCTGAGCTGCTGTCCACCTTCGTGCTCATTGTAAGCGGGACATGCGGATGGGCAAGGGCTTATGGGGGGTCATGTGGGTGGGACTGGGCTGGCAGTGGGGCTGTGGCAGGCACCAGGGGTGTCAGGGCTCCACTGCCTGCCCCTTACTGGGGTTGGGGGGGTTTGGGGCTGCACCACGCTCAAACGTGCAACTCGGCACTGGCTGTCTTCCCACTTGGACCCTGTTCCCGTGGCATGGTCCGCCCTCTGCCACAGCTCTGGTGCAATCAGGGCGTGGTGCTGGGCAGTGTGTGCCTCGATACCTCCTGCTTCAGAGCATGCAAAGCCTGGGGCTCTAGAGCTGCTTTTGGCATTTGGGCTGCATCCCACAATGGCAAATTGTGTCCCTGGGGCTGTATCGTGGCACCTCTTTCCCACCACCTCCCCACAGAAGCAGTTTACTTAATTGCTTATCATTTGGTTGCTTTGCTCAAAACCACAAGCGAGGGCATTAACCACCTCCCTGCCAGTCCCTGTCTGGTGTCCAAGTACTGGGGAGCAAAACCATAGAGACAGCAGCAGCACAGCCCTTGCCTCGCTGCCCTGCAGTGTCAGTGGAGGGAGGATCTCAGCACAAGGCCACTGGGGCTGAGGTGAGGCCATGTCCCTCTTCTCCAGCTGATCACCCTGAGCGGCTCAGCACAGAAGGTTACCAGCTTCGAGACGAAAGGGAACATCCTCACCAGCTACCTGGCAGGCGCCCTGGCTGTCATGGTGGGCATCTACACGGCAGGGGGAATCTCTGGTGAGACTCAGGAAGGGGTCCTAGCTCTTGCCATCCCCTGACTCTGGGTCCCCCAGGACCCTCCATTCCCAGCCCTACTCCCCACTTGGTTACAGGGGCCCACATGAACCCAGCGTTCTCCTTCGCCATGTGCCTGATGGAGCAGTTTCCCTGGTGGAAGTTTCCCATCTTTGCGGTTGTGCAGACCTTAGCATCTTTCATGTCTGCTGGAGCTGTCTACATCCTCTACTATGGTATGGGGGAGCATCACTGGGCAAGGGAACCCCACGGTGGTGCCAGGATGGCCAGGCCCATGGACATGCTCTGCCTCTGCTCCACAGATGCCATCTGGTACTACAGCAATGGTACCCTTACTGTCTCTGGCCCCCGGGAAACTGCCTCCATCTTCGCCACCTACCCAGCTGACTACGTCTCCGTCGCCAATGGCTTCTTGGACCAGGTGGGTGGCACTGTTGGCTCCCCCAGCCCCCTCCCATGGTGCAAGTTCCCATGGTGCTGAGCTGCCGTATTGTCCCCACAGGTGATCGGCACTGGGGTACTGATGGTGGGTGTCATGGGCATCATGGACACCCGCAACAAGGGTGTCCCCAAGGGACTGGAACCAGTGGTTGTGGCCTTGCTGGTGCTTTCCATCACATTCTCCATGGGGTCCAACTGCGGTTGTCCTCTGAACCCTGCGCGGGACATTGGGCCCCGGCTCTTCACCTATGTGGCAGGTTGGGGCCCGGAGGTCTTCAGGTGGGTAGAAGGAAGTGGGCGAGGTGGGGATGGCAGGGATGACTCCCTGCCCACCCTGCCCTGTCTTCAGCAGGGGCAATGGGTGGTGGTGGGTGCCGCTGGTAGCACCACTGCTGGGGGCCGCCGTGGGCACATCCCTGTACCAGCTCTTTGTGGCTTTCCACTACCCGGAGGAGGACAGCGATGTCCTGGCAGAGCAGGGCTCCATCATCCTAGTCAACACCACCATTGACGCAGACACTGGGATGTCACCGAAGGAGAAGGACACTGAGGAGACAGTGCCTGCCGGGTATCCCCCACCACCCCATACCAGCAGCACAATCTCCCCCATGGTCCCTGTCACACCATTAAACAAGTCCTGAGGGCACAGGGTGTCTTGTCTATGGGCATGGGGGTGCAGGGGTATGGTGGAGGCAGTGGCCCTCAGCTGCTGGGAGGGGAAGCTGGCTAGACCTGGCTGCAGGGAGAATCCAGCCTGGGGGACACATGTTGCTAATATGGGGGTTGTCCCATTGGGATATGAGGCTGTCCCCCGACCCCCGGGACTGCCCCTCTGGCAACCCTTGGGGCTGTCTCTGGCTCTCCAGGAGTCCCCCGGGATCCCCTGGGGCTGTGTTCGGCCCCCTAGGACCCACCCGGCTCCCCGGGACCCTCTGGGGCCACCCCGCTGGCCACGACGCCCCAGAGGTTGTAGTCTGGGACCTCCTGCGGCCACGTTCTGTCGCTTCCTCGCGCTCCCCCTCCACTTCCGCCGCCGACCGGCGCCGCCGCGGCCATGGGGAGCTGAGGCGGCGGCAGTGGCACCGGCTCCGGCCCGGCCCGGCCGCCCGCCCGCTCCCCATGGGCTGCGGGGCCGCGGGACATGGAGCGGTGCGCGGC